>BJCM01207384.1:0-48191 GCA_018326385.1 Flaveria bidentis
AAGATGAAAGCCGATGGAAGTATTGATAAATACAAAGCAAGGCTAGTAGTCAAAGGTTTTAGACAAAAGAAAGGTCTAGACTATTTTGATACTTACTCACCTGTGACTTGCATAACCTCCATACGAGTGGTTCTTGCTATTGCGGCATTAAGAAATTTGGAAGTACATCAAATGGATGTCAAAACCGCATTTCTAAATGGCGATTTAGAAGAAGAGATTTACATGGAGCAACTTGAGGGTTTCTCTGCCCATGGTCAAGAGGGTAAAGTATGTAAATTGGTCAAGTCGTTGTATGGCTTAAAGCAAGCTCCAAAATAGTGGCACCAAAAGTTTGATCGTGTCATGATTGACAATGGTTTCAAAATAAATGAGTGTGACAAATATGTATATGTGAAAGATACACCGGGAGGTTATGTAATTCTGGGTCTTTATGTAGATGATATGCTTATCATTGGGAGTAATGATAAAAAAAATAAAATCTACTAAGGACATGTTGAAAGGAAGATTTGACATGAAAGATATGGGTTTAGCGGATGTAATTTTAGGAGTGAAAATTATTCGAACCCAAGATGGTCTTGTGTTAAGTCAAGCTTATTATGTGGACAAGATTCTTGAAAAATTCAACTCGGGAGACACGCGTGTAGCATGTTCTCATGTTGATACCACCCAACATCTAAAGAAAAATAGAGGTGAGGGGGTTGCTTAGTTAGAGTATTCAAGGATCATTGGTAGTTTAATGTATCTAATGACATGTACTAGACCCGACTTAGCATACGCGATGAGTAGGCTAAGCAGATATACTAGTAATCCAAGTTTAGAACATTAGAAGAGTATAATAAGGGTGCTTAGATGCATAAGATACACAAGAGACTATGGATTGCATTGTACCCATCATCCAGTTGTGATTGAAGGGTATACTGATGCAAATTGGATATCGGATATAAAAGATTCCAAATCAACAAGTGGGTATGTGTTTTTACTTGGTGGAGCAGCAATATCTTGGAGATCATCCAAGCAAACTGTTATAGCTAGATCCACAATGAAATCAGAATTTATCGATTTGGATAAATCCGAAGAAAAGGCTGAATAGCTACATCAATTTGTGGAAGACATTCCAAGATGGCCAAAGCCGTTATCGGCTATTTGCATACATTATGATAGTGAGTCGGCAATTGGTATAGCCAAAAGCTCAATGTACAATGGCAAATCAAGGCACATCATGCGTAGACATAACATAATACGCCAACTAATATCAACGGGTGTTATCACGATTGACCATGTCAAGTCAAAAGATAACATTGCAGACCCGTTAACAAAAGGCTTAAGCACATAAATAGTTTATAAGTTGTCAAGAGGAATGGGACTAAAGCCCACGGAAAAAGGGAATATTAGGGAAACCTAACCTAGTTGACTGGAGATCCTAAGATCTAGGGGAGTACCTTAAAACTTAAAGGGAGTGACGGACTTCCTAGTCCATTCACTCTGGGGGAGTACCCCAAACAAGTGACCAAAGTGAGGTTAAGCATATTAAGGTTAGATGATTCATAGGAATCAATATAACTCTGATGCTTTTAATGATTCATTGAATCACCTATGTTAGAGAGAAGTGAGGTCGCTTTGAATGGATTTGTGGGGAGGCGCAAATCCTAGAGCTCTCGCAGAACCAGGAAAGTGTTCCATGACCATTAACGGACACGCTAATGAGGGGTTGATCAAACCAGGAAGAGTGTTGTGTGATTGTATATTGTCGTCTACATAAAACAGGGTCTGTTCAAAGACATCGTGTCTACACACCACTAGAAGACTAAGTATACATCACAAAGGAAGGTTCAAAGGGAAGACCTACCTATCTTGCAACACTTGACTGCTGAATTTTTTGGAGAAGTGATTTTCATTCATGTGGGGGATTGTTGGAAATTTATTGATAATATTAATATGGTTATTAATATTTAATCAATAAATTAATGTGGTTAATGACATTAGGAATTAATAGTGTAGGGAGTTGTCCCACATTGGAGGAAAGAAAGAATAGAAAGTGGTTTATATTCTATAACATCTTGTCTATATTATTTCCTAAGGTGTCACACTAAGTGGATTCGCGAAGGGTACGAAGCACCCTTAACTCCCACTCGCACACGCGCACGCACATGGGCATGTGGGCGCAATGTGGGGCTTTGATGGCACAAACTGCTTCGGCCGGTTAAACTCTGATAGGTAAATTGTGAAATAAACTTGTGTCATAAGGAGAAATTCACGACATTGTGTTTCTTTTTGGCATAGAAATCACGATAAGGCTTTATTTTCTTGTGATGAATTGTGATTATAAATGGGGCTTTTTATAAAGTAGAGGTGGATAAGTATAATCACCAAAATAATTCAGTGGTAAAGGTAATGACTTTTTTTTATCATTTGATTAATATATCACTATTAAGAAAACAACTTCATGTGACCGGCATAATCGTGGCAAATGCTCTTTCCAAATCATTTTTGTAATTTGTTTCAGTGGTGGGTAAATTGTGAAATAAACTTGTGTCATAATAAGGAGAATCCAGACCAACGTGTTTCTTTTTGGCATAGAAATCGCTATAAGGTTGTAGAAATATTTCTTGAATCAAATTACATGTCGTGTTCATTTCATACATGTTTTCAACTACGATTGATCTTCAAATTCCATAGTAGCTATGTTATGAGTCTTCGGTCCAAACCATTCAATGCATTTAGTTATAGACATGAGCAGAACTAGAGGAGGTTATAAGGTTCGTTAAGGTATTCAGATAATTTTTAATTAACAGAGGTATTCAGTAAATGACAATTATGTCAAGTTGATAGATTTTAATTTGACAAGTTGTTACCCACACATATATATATATATATATATGTATGTATGTATATATCCATGTAAAATATACAAACCCTAAATCAAACACACTTAAAATTATATACTTATACGTTTCTTAGCTAATCTTCATTAGTTACACGGATTATCATTTGTGTTAGAGTTTTGTCACGAAAATACTATAATCTTAGACGTCACACACTTACCTATTAAATCTAGTAACGATTACCTATTAAATCTAGTAACGAGCAATCTACATACGCTATATTTAATCGTTTAATCTTAACGTAACGTATTTACAAACAAAGTTAACATGCATGATTTAAAATCACCAGCCTAGATGTTATGTCGTACACACGTCCTATGTTTCAAACCAGACGTTTAATTTAGAAAAAGGTTACCGTACAAACATTCCAAGCTTGCTTGTCGCTACAAGATTACAACCTTCGTTCTTCATCTGGTGGTCGATGATCGTCATCAATATTATTATTATGATTTCAATTTGATTCTTTCAATCAAACCCGATGAGATTCACAAAATTTATGCACATTCAAATTCCACCCACCACCATCATCCCCAATGACCTCAACTACAGTGCATACGGCCAACTCATTCAGCACTGCACCGACCACCGTCTTCTCCGGCGAGCTAAAGTCCTCCATTGCAAACTCATCATCTCCTCCGTCACCCTCGACAACTTCTTAGCGTCAAAGCTCATCACTTGTTACTCGAAAAGCAACAATCTTTTTGATGCCCACAAGGTGTTCGACGAAATACCCAACAAGAACACTTTCTCTTGGAACGCGTTGATCATGGGATATTCGATGAACAATAGGCACACTGATGCCCTGAAGCTATTTGGGTGTTTGTTGTCTTCCTCATCGGTGTCGGTTAAACCGGATAATTATACTGTTACATGTGTGCTAAAGACTTTGTCTTCTTTGGGTTGTGAATGTGGGATTGGTAAGACGTTCCATTGTTATGTGATGCGAAACGGGTTGGATTGTGATATCTTTGTTGTGAATGCTTTGATAACTTTCTATTGTAGGTGCGATGAGATTGTTTTAGCGAGAAGTTTGTTTGATTGTACACTTCATAAAGATCTTGTGACGTGGAATTCGATGATAGCCGGCTATTCACAAGGAGGGTATTATGATGAATGCAAAGATTTGTATATCAAGATGATGGGTTTGGAAGATATCAGACCGAATGAGTTTACTGTGATCAGTGTCCTGCAAGCTTGTGCACAGTCGAACGATCTTGATTTAGGAATGAAAGTTCATATGTATGTGTTGGATAATGAAATAAAAATAGATCTCCCCGTTTATAATGCGTTTATCACAATGTATGCAAAATGTGGTAGCTTGGAATATGCTAGACAACTTTTTGAAGAAATGAGCGAGAAGGATGAAATTAGCTATGGCTCAATAATATATGGATACATGTTTCATGGTTTCGTTGATAAAGCTATGAATCTTTTTAGAACAATGGATAAACGAGGCTTGAGTACTTGGAATGCTGTGATATCAGGGCAGTTTCAAAACAGACAGTATGAAGCAGTAGTCAATTTATTTAATGAAATGCAGATATGCGGGTTCAAACCGGATACTGTAACACTTTCAAATATTTTTCCTACGCTTTCACATTTATCAAACCTAAAAGGAGGGAAAGAGATGCATGCGTATGCAATCAGAAACAACTATGACAAAAACATCTATGTAGCAACTGCTATTATTGATACATATGCTAAGTTAGCTTTTCTTAAGGGTGCACAAATAGTCTTTAATCAATCAAAAAAGAAGAGTGTTATTATATATACGTCGTTAATATCTGCATATTCTGCTCATGGGGAGGTACAGTCAGCACTTGATTTATTTAATAACATGATTGACAAAGGCATACAGCCAGATCCTGTTACATTCACATCTGTTTTATCAGCTTGTGCTCATTCTGGATTAGTAGATGAAGCTTGGAGGATATTCAATAGTATGTTAGAAGTATATAATATTCAGCCGTTAATGGAGCATTATGCTTGCATGGTAGGTGTATTAAGTCGGGCCTTAAAGCTTAATGAAGCCATAAGTTTCATAAAGAACATGCCTTTTGAGCCTAGTGCAAGAGTTTGGGGTGCATTGCTCAACGGGGCTTCGATTTCTGGTGATGTTGAAATTGGGAAATTTGCTTGTGATCATTTGTTTGAAATTGAGCCTGAAAATACAGGAAATTATATTATAATGGCTAATTTATATTCACAAGCTGGAAAATGGGAAGAGGCTGAAAATGTAAGATTGATGTTAAATAATAATGGGTTGAAGAAGATTGCAGGTTGTAGCTGGATTGAAACACCAGGTGGAATGCAAAGTTTTATTGCTAAGGATGTATCAAATGAAAAAACAGAGGAAATATATGCCACATTAGGAGGTTTATTTAATTTGATGAAAGATGAAAGGTATGCTGTAAGTGAAGATTTTCATGAGGAAAGTGTTTGTTGCTTACATCCAAATCATTCAATCCTACTGTAGAGGTAAAGTTTACATCTTTCTCGTAATACATTTTCTTTTACATTATTCAAATTTGTTATTATAGTTATCAAGATCTTATTATTAGGGTTTATCAGTAACAGGCCATAGAACCAACATAGGTTTCTCCAGGGATTTTAGGTTTTAGTAGGGTTTATCACTTGTTTATATAACAGGCCTCCAATTTAATTACAACATTAAGATCTTTTTCTCACTTTTACATGATATCAGAGCTAAGGCTCCAGGTATGATGCAAACCATAGCCAGGGCGAGTTTTTCATTGCTGTCCGCTATTCCTGTCTAGACAGGCGGTTTGTTTAGCCATCGTTTATTCACTATTTCTGTTCCAGAATTGCATAACCTTCAAATTTCCCGCTGTTCATTGCTGTTACTGTTCGAGTTTTACCATGTTTCGAGCTCCTGTTCCGATACCAACTTGTCCCTATTCCGGCTTTCATGTCCGTGCTCATATTCCAGATTCCTCTTCCTGCTCTTGCTCCGGATTCCATCCTTGATCTATATCTCTGTTTGTGGTTACGGGCATTTTCCAGCTTATTGCCACCTTGTTCCTGTCAAATTTCCAGTCCCAGATTCTTGTTCCAATTATGATTCCAGTACGCAACAACAGTTCAAGATGCAACATGAACGATGATGTTCTAGTTCATAGGGACCAATGATGTTTCTAAATTTTATTTGTAACAAGATGCGCAAGATTAGCATGTATGCTCCGACTTAATGAGGGGTGTTAATTATAGATTTATAGTTATTTGGGTTTATTAGTAAATGGTCCATAGACCCAATATAGCTTTCTCTAGTGATTTTAGGCTTCACTAGGGTTTATCACTTCCATTCTAATTACAACATTTAGATATTCTTCCCACTTTTACAAATTATAACGACTTAAATGGTAGCATAATCTTGAACTTCTTGAAAGTTGCTTCCTGCATCTCATGAATAAAGGAAAATGTAATCACTTTGATTTGGTAAATTTTCGAAGCATGCCTGTTCATGCTATCGTTGTTATAAAGATCACTTTTATGTTTTTTTCTGAAGAAGTTTTCACACAATTTATAACTAGGCTGAAGATTGTACACCAGAAAACTTGCAGTCATGATACAATTAATAATGTGTTGGGTGTAGGCTTTGTATGGACTAAAATGGAGTAGTTGGGCTCTGCCCAAGCTCTAAATGGGCCCACTTTAGTTAGTTAGTTAGTTAACTAAATGGATTAGCCCTGATTTGTAGTCTATAAATATATCTCATGTACTTGTAATCATTTATCACTCAACCGAACCTCTATAAATCTCCCACATCGTTTACTGCTTTACTGTTTTTCTTACATGTGTTCGTGTGTGCTTTGATCCTAACATAATGCATAGGTTACTAATTTACCATTTAGAGCGGCTCATGAATTTATCAATCTACAATAATAAAATCATGAGAACAATCTTTTCTTCAATATATATATATATACATATATACGTAATGAATTTGTACCTCTAAAGCAATAGTATGATAAATTATATCATGTATCTACTTTATGTCACGTACCTTCAGAATAACCTAGGAATACACAAAACTTACTTTTCTTTTATTTATATGTAAATTTTTGTCAAGTGTCTACTTTTTCACGTAATTACTTTTTTTTAACAAGTGAGTCGGGTTTGTATGTTTCGAAACATTTATAATGACACGTGAATGTAAAGTAGATGCATGAATTTTTTTTCCGTGTATTTCATGATATAAATATACTCAACAGGAATGATTATCCTCGTTATCCTCTTTTACAGTTACCAATGGATAGTTGAGAGATTAAACTGGGATCTGTAGCTTGCACAATTACCAATTTATAGTTTAGTAGTACATGTCACAATTAACAATTACACATTTCCATTATTAATGCTTGATGTAGGATGTAAAGAGATGCATGAATGGGCCATATTATTTTTTATTCACTTCTGCTTGCCTTATTAGTGACTGAAATGAACAAAGTAATTAAAAAACAATATTGGTGTACTAGACACACACTTATGGACAAATTTCCAACATTTTTAGCTACTCCCTTCCATTATACCCTATCACTCACACTCTCAAAGGTCTCATTTACACATACAAACATACACTATGTTCAAATGTTCTAGTTATCTGTATCAAGAGTAGGAGGATAATTGATTATGGATATGACATGATAGCCCTTACTGAATTCTAGTTATACAGAGTTACAATCATCTAATCTGCTTATTTCCATTCTCATTTTCCTTGATGTGACTTATATTTTCTTCAATTATATCACAAATAATATACATGATTGATTATTTTCTCTATATCAAGAGTGAATGAGCTCAAGTTTTATCATTTTACCCTTATTTTTAATCTCAATTTCAATTTAAATATTTAATACATCATTTAGTATGAAATATATTGATTTAATATATATTTAGTATTTTTTAATTTTATAATTAATATGATATAATTTATATCTAGTAATTTGGTTCTACTATTTCAAACTAACATTTAACAGTTTATTGTAATAGCAATTTAATCTCTATGGTTTGGTTTGTGATTATATACAATTGAATATATATATATATATGTGTGCGCGTGCGCGCTATTGTGCGTATATTTGTATTGTTAAAACTTAAAACTATTCAATTAAAGCGCATGAAAACTTTAGAACTGTAGTTTTGTTATTGTTCAACTTTTTAAGGTCCAAAGTATAAAAATTTAATTGATATACTCATATACATATAATTCAAATATATGTAATGCATTTGTTTCATGGGTTCATGATTACTAACTTTTCACATCAACTCACCTGATCTGGGATCACTTAACAAGCAAGGTTCATCTAAATACTCCAGCCAAATGCTCAAAAGCATAATATCTGTACATATTTCATGTATTATTTCATGTCATTTCACTTTTCTAATATATTATTTCAAGACCTTTCACTTTTCACATACATTATATCATGACCTTACTTTAACCGCAAAATGGCATCCAATGACCATCTTATCAATCCCAAATGTATCATGACTCTTTCATGTCATTATTTGCTTTATAAAAACACCTTTCGTGTGTCTAATAATTTGCATTCTTCTCTCGCTAAGGGGAGTTTCGGTTCTTGTCTACTTACGATTGATTAATTGGGTCGTGTTTTTTTCTCAAAAGCTAAAGGGGGAGGGTAAGACCGGTTGAAAGTTTCCCAAATGCTTTGTTATTTCCAACTGTTTATATTATTTATGCAATGTCACATTTACTATTCTTTGTTTTTTATAGCAGCTTGATGTCTCACTCAAATGTACATTCTTTAATGCCCAGGGTACAAGTTTGTATTGCAGCACTCGACACATGTCAAACCTCTGACCACAGGTACAATACATGAACCTAATTCACTAAAGTTTAGATTTTTATAGACCTACTCTATTTATAAGATGTGAACTTGGTGAATTAGAATATGTGAATCACAAAGCAGATTGTTTCTTAGTCAAATTGACTATCTTTAGAGCCCACACAAATTTAGAATATAACCCCTTATCCCTTCTTGTGGCTCATGATCCCATAATGGAAGAAAACACCACCAGAACCATACTCATGGAAGCCCTCTCCACCCTCACACCACCACAAATATCCACCATCACCGCCGCCATCTCCGCCCTCTTCCACCACCACCGCCGCCGCCTCTCCTCCCTCGTGTCCTCACACGCCCTCTTCTCCCTCTCCCTCCATCACCTCCACTGCCTCTCCCTCCACCAAAAGTCCCTTCTCATTGCAAGGCATCTGTTATCAATACTATCCCAATTGTCTCACTTAATCAACCCAACGACCGCCCGAATGCCGCCCTGCACCGCCACCATCCTCAATGACCGTGATCTTGACTCTGTGCTTTTACTTTTACTACTATGTGAACTCCACCAACATGATCCTGAATCACTAAAGACATTGTCACCAACTGATTGGCGCGATTCTCTGTGTGACTATGTCTCCACCAGTATGCTGACTCTTTCAGACATTGGTTTTTCGAGTAGTGAGATACTGATCAAGTATGTTGAAGTGGTGGCAAGATGCAAGAAGTTTGTTGATGTGATGGGGTGTAGAGATGGGAAGGTGGGGAAGGAGGTGGCGGCATCCGTGGCGGCCGTGGTGGCGCTGCCGTCGGTGGAGGTGAAACAAAGAGGAAAGGAGTGTGCTGTTTGCAAGGAAGAGATGAAGCAAGGGAGAGATGTGTGTGAGTTGCCTTGTGAACATCAGTTTCATTGGATGTGCATACTGCCATGGGTGATCAAACGGAACACATGCCCCTGCTGCCGCCATCGGCTTCCGACTGATGACGTGTATGGCGAGATTGAGCGGCAGTGGGAGCTTCTTGTCAAGATAGGTGATAGTTATTGTTAGTTTTTTGTATGGTAAATCTTGATATATGTTTTAAATTACACATATCATTTAAGCAGTTTTTCTTAGCATTTCGGTCATTACAGAATTATAACACTTTACCCGTGCATAATATCTAGAATAGTTCATTGGAGCCGTATATATTCTCTCTATGATTTTAGCGTTTTATATAATTAACTAAATAATACTTTATATGTTACACGGGTTGAATAAATAAAATATTAAATAATTAATAATGAAAAATTATTAATTATAGAATGATATTATTAAATTGTATATGAGTAAGAATATAAGTAATAAAACATGATATCATTGTTTTAAACTTTTATTCTTAAACCCTTATTGTTTTTTTTCAATACACATTTTGTTTCAAAACAAACCGTTTTAAAAATTATCAATATTAAAAACTTTCTTATTATAACTTATAATTTAAATCATTTTGTTTTATAAAAAATCATTTAGAAAAACCATTTTAAAATATTTCATATTTTTTAATATGTTTGTTGTTTTAAAACATTTTTTTTATTTCTAAAATTTTGTTTATTTAAAAGTTACATTTATAAAGGTATCTTTTTCTTTATTGAAAAATATAAATTTATTAATATTTAATTTAGTTATTTTATAGAAGAGATAAACTACAAAATAAAATTAGATGGTTTATATTTATGGCAAGTGTCATTTTAAATTTTTCTTTTATTATATGATTACAAGTGGTGTGTCTAGGTTAGAGTGTTACTACATTGATTTGTCAATATGTAAACATATACATATGGTTTTTATCAGAGTTAAATGTGATTTTGTGTTTTGAGGTTTGATAAAAATAATAATTTTTTTTAAAATATTAAAAATATTAATTTACTTTCAAAAGTTTTATGTTTCAATTTAGTCCAAAAGTTTTATAATTTATTTTAACTTAAATCCAAAAAATAAAACTTCTGGACTAAAATTGAAACAAATGATGAAACTTTTGAACTGAAATTAATATTTTTAATTTTTTGAAAAAAATAGTAAATTTTATCAAAACTCAGAGAGTAATTTTGATACTAACTTTTTTTTATTATTATTGGCTTATTTTATGTTAGATTTTTCTAGAATTTCTATATCAGCTTGTATGTTGTGTTGGATAATATAATTTAAATCAACTTATTTATAAGTGGTGTTTTAAAAAGCATGCCTAGACGTAATTCTATCATCGTATCAAGTTAGTTAGAATTAAAAATGGTAGTTCATGTTTTATTTTATTTTTTGAAGTGTATGCGTTTGTTTAGTTAGCTATGATGTATAGGTTTAAGCGGCCACGATACAAGTTGAATTATCAACAAGCGAGTTTTCACCTGTGTTGGGAAATCGTTGTCTCACGCTATAAAAACATTGTTAGCGTGTTTATTGTTGCATAAAAAGATGGCCGATGGTTAGATGACAATGTTGTCATAGATCAAGGTGTAGCGGATTTATTTCACGTTAAAAAGTTTAAATGAGTAGCAAAGCGAGACATGAACTTGCCAAACTATATGAATCCACAAATCTATGAATCTTTGTTTGTGATATGTGCATTAGTGAAGTAATTGTACATAAGGGTTTTGATGTGATTTGAATCCACAAATCTATGAATCTTTGTTTGTGATATGTGCATATTAGTGAAATAATTGTACATAAGGGTTTTGATATGATCTAAAATTTGTAAGAATCAATGGCTTTACATAAGAACTAGGTTGTGTCTATAGTACTTCTTGCTAAATTGCTAATACACCAATCTTAAAATTTTTGTACAAAGAAAGACTGGTCCTATAAATTTCATATAAATGAGTAGAGCGGTACATAAGTTAACTGCACTCTGTGAAACTAGAGGTGCGACCCGAACCGGGTTCAACCTAGTAGCTCTCTAAGACCCTAACCCAGGTCCAATGTGGTTCAACGCATAGGGTTTAAACCGGTTTGTCCCCTCCACATCTCAACCTGGGTTTAACCTGGTTTTTTTCCAACCTGACCTGGTATAAACTCGATTTTTACCATATTGTCCTCTTGAAACCGGATTGGACCGACCTGAAACCTAGTCAAACCCGGTTTGTATTTTTTTTACCAAAAACCGAACCGTGTTGAACACATGAACCTGACACGGTTTCAAGTGTTAATCTGGTTTATTCACCTCTATATGGAAAAAAATAATGAAAATAAAAATCATGCCTGTAAATTAGGGTTGTTCAAAACGTTTGATGCTCAACGTTCGTTCGACGATCGCTTGGACAATGCTCGTTCGATTTCCTGCTCAACTGTAAATGAGTAGATCTTCTTGATTTGTTTTGTAAACGAGCCAAGCATGAGTAAACGTTCGTTTGGTTCGGTTCAGTTTAGCTCTAACTATTTCTTAGTTTAATTTATATATATATATATATATATATATATATATATATATATATATATATATATATATATATATACACACACACACTAGTAGGAAACCCGCGCGATGCGGCGGCAATGACAACAATTTATAACGCAGTACTCATAATCAATAAGTTCGTCAATCGTTTCGTGATATATTGATGTAGTTTATCTATGCCATAAGCCTTAAGGACCTCAACTAAATAATACGAATAAGAAAATATTAGTCATAGCAATTAAAACTAAGAAAACAAACACTTGATTATTGAAGAGTATATTAGACAACTAACATGTAGTCAAACATATAATTGAGCTAGAAATAAGTGAAATATTAAAAAATTTTGAGAACTTATACTCACTTTATAAGCATTCATCATAAAATCCATAAAGTTAACTGATTTGCACAACAACATTATGGCTATTGTTACGTAACATTTAAATTATTACCAACAAATAGTTATCATAGAAGCCTTAATTTGTTATAACTTGAGTTATAAACATGTAAAAAGGTGTACGTGTGGATGGTAATTGTTTCCACTTAGATTAGTAATCGTTCATGGATAACACACATTACGGGCTACCGAGAGCTAAAATTATGACAAGGATTGTATAGAAATAGAAGCAATTTAAAAGCGCTTACAAGTTTAATTCTAATAGACTCAATGAGTTTGTATTACAGCGTAACAGTCACAGATACTATTTCTACCAAGTAATAACCATGATAAACAGGTGTACCTTATTGTTTTATGCGTAGATTTGCATTTCTTCTGTATAAGAACTCTATCAAAACAAAGAAATATTTATTATAAATTTTATATTTCATTATTAGTTTTAGTGTTAAATGATTTGAAAATGTTAAATGCTCAAACTTGGTATTAGAAATAGCAGCAGGGAATAACCAAATACTTTTTGGAAAACAAAGGGAGTAAACTTATATTATCACATCTTCGGTTCCTGTAGCATCTACCAAAACTTATGAAAACATAACCAATTTAATAAGATTAGCTGCAATGGAGTTCAATATACAATCATAAATTAAAACTACCACATGCTTCATATGATTAGTCTATAATTATGAACAGACCATGATCGATGATGAATTGATGACATTAAATTAAATAGTCTAGGAATTGAAAAATGTTACCTTAGTTTAATAATTCACAAGTGTATCTGACGACATTACGTCTTTGGATCCAGATAGCAGCTCCATATTTCTTACTGTGTCTAGTTTTCAGCTATGATGAAATTGGATTAATTTCAGAAGCTGGAGTATCATCCATGTTAGCAGCTTTGAGATTGGTCATTACTGGGTTATTGGATTTAATATATATGTAGTATATATATATATATATACACACACACACACATTTATACATACTGCACACTCAACCCAATTAAAAATTGAACATTAAAAGTAAAATTCTAAACGGTAAACAGTAGTACATAAATTGTCATTTATAAACATGATTATATGATAAAATGTTATTGTTTTTCTAAAACATAAAAACTTAAGACTCAACATATTCATTATCTCTCTTAATAGATATAAATCATGTGGCACACTAGATTGTATGACTATCAATATCGTGGGTTGTCAAGATCATTCGTCGCTAGCTTGAAACTCATTTGGAAAATAGATGTTCGTTTAATTTTGGCTCCGTAGTAAACAAATTGACCTACTCGATTTAGTTTGTAAACGAGCCAAACACGAGCAAAATGCGCTAGCTTCGACTCTGCTTCATAGCCCTAGGATAAACTTTTGTGCCCATCAAAAGCCCAAGCCCATAAAAACCTTAAATGCATATATTTCTTATTGGATCCTCGTTATATATAACACCCATTTAGCACCCACCGATGGTTCCATTTTGCAGTTTAAGCCTTCTAATTCCAATGATACAACTCTACCGATATCTAATATATGTTTTTAACATATTAAATTCTTTTTAATAACTTGATTTTCTTTAATAAAATTACGTTCATTATTTATAAAAGATATGTTATAGTTGTGTTTGATTTTTGTTTTTGACGTTCCCGTATAAATGTTGTCAAAAACAAAGTGGTATTCAAAATATGGTAATTTTGGATATGGTAACGTCATACGACAACCAAAGAACATTAGTACTATTATATTTCTATCTATTTTTCGATCTTCGGAACGAATTCGCCGCAACTTCATACATTTCTTTATTGTATTTAATCACATAATGTTACTACAACACGCGTAATGACAGCATCACGTGTCACATTCTATCTATTTAAAAAATATTAATAAATGTGCAAAATAAAAATTAAAAAATATACATTCATGTTTTCAAAAAAGACATGTTTTGTTGTGTCTAGCGAATATGAAGAACAACTTCTGAGCCAACATTTATTTTGGTCTATTATTTTCTTTACAACTCTCCATTCGATCCCATAACATGTTACGTTTACTCAATTTCAGTGTTTTCATGTATTTATTTACTTGGTTCTTTAGTCTTTTAGTATTTCTTTATTATATAATGTCGATAGTCATAGCCCACCAAATCAAAAATAAAAATCATTAATATAAATCTATCACATAATTTGAATCATTAAGACACGTTGTATAAGACATCTATTTACATGTGTAATTTAGATAATGAATTAAAGCTTTGTTTTTTATAGCATTGGTTTTGCTATTAATAAAAGCACAGCGGTGTAAGTTGTTGCCCATTTACATGTCATTTTATTATAATTATTTGTTCCTTTAAAATGTAATTAGATCATTATTAATTAAAAAAAAGCCATAAGATTCATTATAAAGTATTTAAGTATAACTTATATATCAATGAAATGATAAAATCATATGTGATGTTTTGTGAATACATCTTATGTTGTTTAAATTCCTATTAAGTACTTATAAATAAATTTTTGAAATATATCATATGCCTATTACCTCCCCAAATATTAGGATTTATAAAATAAAATATATTTATATTAGTTTCTTTAGGTTTCTTGCCCAACCTACGACGATGCTGAAATCCATTTCTAGATTACTCCATTAAGTATTTTTCATGTGCAAAATTTTGGCATTTAACACATTGTTCTATCTACTCATTTTGCTTTTGTATATATCGATGAGAATTAATGTGATAAATTAAGAGTCGCGAAATACTATCAAATTGAAACTATTTAGGTTTACACTAAATTTTCAATCGAATAAAACTCAATTTAAGAACAAGTATGATAGGTGCGTGAGAATTCATGAACTGAGAAAACAAAAGTGACCATAAATTTACTCGAAACTAACATTTGCAGGGAAGGATATGAAAGGCAGTTTTCGTATCGAAAATTTACACTTTTTACCATCTAATTTCATATGTGAAATTCCGGAATAATAAAATTCTAATGCGTTTTTTATAAAGCAATGTTCAGCAAAATAAAATTTCCCCCTAGTCAGGGGCTGCCACACTTGGACCCCGCTCCTGGGGACGCTGCCCCTGGACCCCCGCTAAGAAGGTTTTCAATTTCAAAAATCACAATAGAATCAAACAGCGTGTGCATTTCGCATCTCCTAACTTGTTTGATGAATATTATAATCACATCGGTCATTAGTTAATCTAATTACACTAAAATATCTAACATATATCAAAATTAATGTTACTAGTTAAACTTTTATGTCAAATTTTGCTTATATCAAAGAAGATTCTTTTTTTTTTAATTTTCTTTAGACTTAGCAAGTCAAAGTCATGCCCATGTTGTCGTTCTTGCAGAGTGGACAAAAATTAGAGAGATGTCGGAGTCATTATAATGGGTGTAGGACCAAACATTTAAAGACCAAATTGTCCACTTAATGTGTCACGTTTTAAGCGGACTTATAGACTAAGTGAGAGGGAAAGATTTCTATATAATTCTAGTTTCTTAATGAACATTTTTATATTATTTTCTTATTAATTTCTTGATAACTTCTATAACTTTGTCTGTGGATATTAAAAGAAATTAAAGTCCCTATAATTTGATATATTCATGTTATCTAATCCATTTTTAAGGCTTACTATATTCTAACTTTTTATCAGAAACATTCTCTTATTGTAGTTCCTTAGAGATTCTACAATGAGTCATTGGGGATTGACAAATACTTAGGGGCTGTTTGTCAGCATCTTAATAGTTCAGATGTCTGAATAGTTCAGCACTTAATGGTTCTGACTGTTTGTTTCGCGAGCACATGTTTGAATGGTTAAGAGATTTGCCTCTGAATGGTTAAGCATCATACTGATGTTGAATGGTTAAGAGGTCTAATGTTGAATGATTAAGACATATTATCTAAATTGGTCAGACATTTGTATTTGAATAGTTAAATTATATATTAGCTCTTAATGATTCAGACCTTTTAATGATTCAGCACTTAATAATTCAGACCTCTTATTAGTTCAGCATTTAATCATACAGAAGTTACCAAACGGCTCTCTAACTAGAAAAAAGAAGAAGAGGGGGGGTGAAAGATGAGGGATAAGGTTTAATGTTCCTGAGGTTTTTCCGGACATCTTTGACGTGAAGATTTCTCAAACTTTATTGTCACTGTTGTGTGACTTCTTACTTTTCAAACTTTAATTGATTCACATACACTAGCAATAGCAATAGCAAAAAAATATTGTTTGCCTTTCCAAAAAAAAATAAAACACCATCAACATTAAAACATCTTAAGAGTTGTAACGATTTTATTTCTATTTAAATAGTTGTAAATATGTTGCAAAAGACTACATAAAAAATCATTGTTGCATGTCTTCATGAGTAATAACTATATTATTTTTAGCAAAAATGCATGACAAAGGTAATTGGTCGAATATACAAGGTTCTAATATATAAATTTAACATTTTAATCATATATATATATATATATATATATGTAATTTCTAGTTTTTTATTTCTTAAGCATTTGAAATTAAAATAAGATTAGAAGTTGGTGTCATGTTTACTGTATTGATAAGAGCAATTTATTAATGTTAATTTCAAATAGTAATTCATAATATATCCTGAACTTTAACTGAAATAAGTATTTTATTAAAAAAATTAGTGGATATGTGACAAATGAGAAATTAAAATTTATAAAAATATATACTTAATGGAAAATTTGAAATTAAAAAATTATGGAAACTGGATAGGTATGAAAAAGAGTAAAAACTTCAAGCTTTTATACTGATTTGTATATATTAAATATATTTTTGATATCCAAATATAAAATTTCACACCCATGAATACCATGAGAATGCTTCATAGAATCATTGTACTTCATGTTGGTGATAAGATCACAATAATTTTTCATCTATTTTTCACAAAAACTCATGTGTGTTTGAATAGACCATGAGTGCTCTCTAGCAACCTAACGTTATACGTTAAAACACTTGACGAATCATATTCAATGCTCGTGCTTTTCTCGTTAACCATACATTATTTTAAAACGTGACCATGCCTTTGAAAAATATATTTTTATGTTTCAATCTTGGAAGTTGGAATCAAATGCTATTCTTTTTAGCAAGGATCTGTACTAATTTGAAACGTTTCTTAAATTGTAGGGGTAACAATGTAAATAAACAAAGTTGAAAATGAACAACTTTGAATCATATGCTAGAACATGACCATGTCTTGAAACTGTTTCATTCTTTTTATGCGAATTGAAATACTCTTCCAATGAGAGTCACAAAACTCCCAAAACTCCAAAAGGCCCCTTCACTCAACTTAATTAATGCAATTTGATTAGTGTCTTTGTTTTCTAAGTTTAACCGGTGTTAGCTGACCCATATCATAGGCATTTCTTGTTAAGAATGCTAGAATGTCGACTAACTACTCTCTTTATATATTTAATCTTTGTATATACTAATTAACTCATGATGTTAATTTTTAGTTACCAAGGACAACCCTTGTATGCTTCAACTGCTTGGATGATGAGCTTTCTAGCTCATAACTTGAACTTTAGAGATTTTTTATGTGTTTAACTAATTTTCCACTTATTTAGTTTAGTATGACTATTACTTATTTAGATATTTATATGATTAAGTTTAAGCTTGTGAAACCTAACTCATTTGAATCATTACTTATTTAGATTTCATGTAATCTTATGTTATATATCAAGTTTTACAATATATGAGTTACTTGAAAAATGAAAATCCAGCTTAATTTGATTTTGAACATGTATTTATATCAATTTTACTGCATTAAGTTACTTCAAAAATGCAAATCCAACTTAATTTAACTATTTAGTTATCTCATATTTTCTATCATTTTCTTTATGAACTTTGATAGTCTACTTTAATAATTCTATATAGTCATATCCTGAGATATATGCCAGAACATGCATAAGCCGGCCTTAAGGCTTAGTTTGCTTATGCGTCTTTGTAAAAATATCTTACACGCGTTAATACCATCAAAATGCTTTGTAGATTAAAATATGTCCATGATGGTAATGAGATCTTGTTGTTAAGATTTAACCAAACCATAACTTTGTATCAAGATTCAAATCTATTTAAAAAAAATGGAACCCCTTTCACTAGAAACCAGTATTTTTAGCAAACCCATGCTAAACACTTAAGGGTATGTTTGATATGTGGTAATGGAATGGACGAAGGAATGGAATGAATAATGGAATGGAATGGATAAGAGAATGAAATGAATCGTTACATTCCATTGTTTAGTTTGATTGTCCTTTAGTAATAAATGAATCATATCTTTGTTTTATTTGTTAGGTATAAAACTCAAAACAATGAAATGTAAAATTAGTTATGATGGTGATGGGGAGCGGAGGTGGTGGCCGGCGGTGGTTTCCGGAGGCGGTGGTGGCCGACGGTGGTTTCCGGTGGCTGTTTCCGACGGCGGTGGTGGCCGGCGGTGGTTTTCGGTGTCGGTGGTGGCCGGTGGTGGTTTGCAGTGGTGGTGGTGGATGGTGGTGGTTTTCGTTGGCGGCAGTTTCCGGCTGCAGTGGTGGCCGACGACGACGGTTTCTGGAGATGGTGGTGGCTGGCGAGGGGGTTTCGACGGCGGTGGTGGCCAGAGGTGGTTTCCGGAGGCAGCGATGGCCGTAGGTGGTTTCTTGCGATGTCAGTGGTTGCCTTCGGAGGTGGTTTCTTGCGATGGCGGTGGTGGCCTTCAGATGTGGTTTCTTGCGGTGGTGGTTCCCGGCGGCGGTGGTGGCCGACGGTGGTTTCCAGCGCCGCCCGTGGCCGGTGGTGGTGGCCTTCAGTGGTTTCCGGTGGCGGCGGCGGTGGCGGTGTCCGGCGATAGTGTTCTCGGGGTAGTGGTGGCCGACCGCGGTGGTGGCCTATGGTGGTTGCTGATGACGAGTGATCTTGGTGGTCGGTGGTGGTTCTTGTGGCAGGGGGGGTTGGGGACTAATGATGGAAGAAGGCATGGAATGAAAAAAAAGAAGGGGGAGTGGATGGAATGAATTTGAGGGAATGGAATCAACTACGTAATGGTTCATTTCATTACCTTCACCAACCAAACATGTGTTTATTCATCAACCATCAATGGTTTATTTCATTTCGCCCCTCATTCCTGCATACTAAATACTACCTATATACCATTGAATCCTATGATCGTGACACATTAACCATACGAAAGAGAAATATCATGCATGCTAGAACATCACCATGAACATATGCATACAATTCCCATAAAACATTTTAGCATGTCAAGCACAACGGTACTAGCATACATCACAACTTTACAAACTAACTAAAAGAAATATCACGTCAAATTCAAGTTAAATATGCAGGTAAGTTTCTTAAATCTTAGAGATTGAATTTTTTTTTCTCTGAATAATTAATTACCGGAAAATTCATGTGATCCTAACAATCAAGGGCGAAGTATTATAGGGGCCGGGTTTTTTTCGTTAGTAGTATTAATTTTTTGTCTTGTAATATAAAATTTTGACTTGATAATGCAAATTTTTTTATATATAACGAGTTCGCCCCTATTAAAAAAAATTAGGCCCAGCTTCAATTAAACACTTGACTTTCAATTTTGATGTTGTGGTATACTTAAGGTTGTATATTGGTCATTTACTCATTTAGACAATACTCTACATAACTTTATATGTTTGAATACATAATTAATTTTCTACAAGTTGTCCATCAAATTACACACTGACTTAAACTTCATTCATCTTGTAGTGGGCCTATAATATCTTAACTATCTACTAATATATATTAAGGTATTAATGAAAAAATTATAAAACCAAATTATATTTGTTTTTAAATGGCTAGTTATTATTTAGTTAGTTTTATAATATTGAAGTAGTTTGAACAAATCGATCTGTAATATAAAATCATAATAATAATTATGGACCATACATGTAATTTCTTGAAAAGAGCGACCAACCTTCAAATATAGATTTACCCTAAAAAACACCTGTGAAAAAATAATTTCTCATACTTATATATTTAAAAATAAAAGTTTAATTTTTATAACTTTCATTGTGTTAATCATACCCCTAGCCCCTAGGTATGTTATTGGGTGTTAAAACGCCTAGTAATTTATTAGTTCAATTTAAAGCATATTGTTGGTGGTGTGTTATAATATTTTATAAAATACAATAATCGACACTTGCTATCTAAACAAAAATAGAAAACTTTATGCTTTGGAAAGGTTTGAGCCTTGAAGAGTCGCCAACATAGACGCACCATCGGGCCTTAGGTGCCTTGATCATAATTCAAAAGGATTCATCCTAATTTAACTCAGTTATTATTTATTCGATCCACAGTTATTAATGTGAATTTAGTAGATGATTTATTTTGACTCATTTCTACTAATTGTTGACACAACCTGGCTTGAAACTTGATGGGCAAGAAATGAACATTTTTTTTTCGTTGATAGCGTATATTATGATTTTTTTCAAATCTAAATGACCAAATTCATTGACTTTGAAATAGATTTAAATAAATTTAATTGATATATATACATTATAATATATTCTCTTTCTATAGACAATCAACATTATAATGCTACACCTCCCTTAAAATTATTATTTTTGATCAGGAACATGCTGAATATGATGCTCATTTATATAACATTAATCAACAAATATAGTAAATAAAAATGGAATCATATAAAAATGATTTTTTTGTAGTTGTCTTGTTTATCGAATAATAAAAACAAAGCTACGGTCACGCGATCAAGGCAACAGATACAGTTGTTTAAAAATCACATAAACAAAAAAAATATTTTTTTTGTTATATTTGAAGGATGGCAGTTTAAAGTTATATATTGATACAACCACTAATTCAATAGACATACAAAAAGTCATTTTTACCTTTATATGTAAATAAATCAATCTCCTTGATTAATCGATAAAGTTTTTGAGAATCATTTTAAACAACAAATTTAACTGAACACATATAGTTATATTGTGTAATGAATGTGGAATTTACCTTTATATTAAAACAATTAAACAACATAAAATTTAAGCCTTCCGAATAAATCAGCAAATGTAAAAGAACGATTTAAAATTTAAATGACAAGAAATTGAACTAGACAAATATATAACTACCCTAATGTCTACATAAAAAGAAAGACTCATAAGACGCCAAAATTAAATACAAAGGACCTAATTTCAAGGTTGTGTAGTGCATTACAATATCTTTAAATTTGTTTTTGTTTTGTTTTTCATGACTAAAATGTTCATATGTTCGGTTTTCTAACAACTAATCTATTGTGAAATACTGGAGGGTGTCTATATCACACAAGACTTATTATACAAATTCGTTTTCCCATATGAAACGTACAAAGTTACTATATAATAACAACCATATGTATATAATCACGTATTATATAATTATTATCAACGAGTATGTAATTATGTTTTAATCAAAAGTTAAATTTACTTCACACACTTCTTATGCTAAAATCACTTTGTGTTTAGTCTGTCTTCGAATCTCTAAACCCAGAAAATACCAAAGTAATTTACTACCCTTAAAGCTCTAATAATGTCAAAACAAGAGAGATAATTAGATAGATTAGGATATAGATGAATGGATGGTATATTCATAATTTGAATTTTGTAACCTTATAAAATTTATAAATTCATTCTTTGCATTTTCTATCGTTGTAATGCATTCGGTCTCTAACAATAAATGATGGTAAAAATCGTGTTAAAAGTACAATTTCACTCTTATTAAAACATAAAAGTGAGAAAATTAAACAATCCTAATTGTCTTCAGTCTCTTTATTCCTTCCCCCTCCCCCGACTTTTGAATATGTCATACGCTTGTCATACACCAGCCTTCCATTCACCTTTGTTCTCCAACTTTCCTCTATCGTGTCGGCTATGCCTAGCTCTGCTGTGCTGCTTGTTCTTTGTCTCGGCAGTATTGATTGTTCTGTTGATATTGTTGTACTCATCAACCTATAGCTTAGTTGGTTTGCCCATGTGTACATGTCATGATCTTGTATTTCTGGGTTAATTTCACTAGTTAACTATACAATAATTTTCAACTTTGAGATATTAATGAATTTTAGTCAACTATATATCTCAACTTATCATTGCCTCGTATGTGTTGCATCTTATATATGCCAATGGTTCGACACTCTGACTGTGTATGGATCTAAGCAACATCCTGACAACCTTTCCTCTCCCCTGCCTTTCTCGCAAGTGGATTATGCCTTACAACCTCTTTGTTTTCGCTTTTTATTATGTGGAAGTAGACGAGTGGTTTTTAGTTGCAGTCTGCAAGCAACTGGCCCTCTTGTTTTTTATTGATAGCTTTTGATTGGCCTCTCAATGTGCATATATCGTTTTGATTCATGTATGTAGGCATGTCGTGTGTGCATGTATTACAAGGTGATATACATAATAAATATGTGTTCATGATTTTGTGTGATGAGTTTGACTAGTTTGCAAAAAGTATTTAGGTAATGGCGGTGATTATGTCGATGGATTGTCATTGGTGGTTGGTGGGCGGATGTAGATTGTGTCATGGGGTTCGTTGGCAAGAGATGAGGGGTTAAAATACGTAATGGGTTTTTATAACCTCTCATTTTCGTGGGATATAATGTTATTTATACGTATTTAATAGACTTTTTATAAAAAAAACTGAATAAAAATAAATCCATAAAAAATATAAAACTTAAAGAGTAAAATCATAATATAAACATATTGGATTAGTTTAATTTACTCTAATAATATAACATTAATTCAAGCAAAAAAGAATATGAAAACCAAGGCTCTTGGTTGATAAGTTCATGAGTACCTTTTTCTTTTTCTTTTTAAACCTTTGAGATCCCAATCTGACACAATGACACCAATTTAAAAGATCTCCTGCCCAAAAAATTCCAAAACCCTTTTTTTAATCTTTGCCCTATTATTATTTTCTTATTATCCATTGCCATCTTCCTCTGATCTATGAACAAACTCTGTCACAATCAAATCTATATGGGCTTTTACAGCTAAGGCTGTTCTTGTAAGGTGACACAACAGGAAGGTCCACATGAATTAAGGGGGAGGGTTCAAGGTATGCTCACCTCCATATTCTCAACTCCATAAAAAACAATCTTTTTTTGTCTCTGAGGGAGATTCATTAGCTTTTGAGCAATCTTGACCAACACCCACTTGATTTTAATGGTGTTTAGGGTTTCTTTCTTGTTGGGTATTGCGTAATTTTCAAGAATCTTGAGTGTTTTGTTTCGATTGGATGAATTGGAGTTTAGGGTTTTGATTCTTGAAGAATTGATTCTTGTTTTGGTGGGGATTTGACTTTGATTTGATGAGTATTGTGGTTGATTTATGATTTGTGTCTGAATTGAAGTTGATGTTATTTGGGGATAATTACTTGAACATGGTCAAACCGTGTTGGAGGGCATCGGTGGAAGGTGATGATTGTTGTGTGAGAAAACCTGCAGATCAAACAGGAAGAACAGATGGATTATTATGGTATAAAGATTTAGGGTGTCATGTTAGTGGTGAGTTCTCAATGGCTGTGATTCAAGCTAACAATTTGTTAGAAGATCAGAGTCAGGTTGAATCAGGGCCGTTAAGTTCTTTGAATTCGGGGCCGTATGGAACATTCATCGGTGTCTATGATGGGCATGGTGGACCGGAGACTTCAAGATTTGTGAACGATAATCTGTTCGCTAATCTCAAGAGTAAGTGCAGTTGAATGATTACAAGAATTTTATGTGATCATGATACTTTATGAGGTTTATGAACTTTATAGATTCTTTGTTTGTGTATGTTCAGAATTTGCTTCTGAAGATCAAGAAATGTCTGCGAATGTTATCAAGAAAGCATTTTTAGCGACTGAAGACGAGTTTCTTTCAGTTGTGAGGGAACAATGGCGTATTTGCCCGCAAATAGCGTCTGTAGGGACGTGTTGTTTGGTGGGTGTCATCTGCAATGGGTTGGTTTATGTCGCGAATGCTGGTGACTCGAGAGTGGTGTTAGGGAGAGCTGATAGGGGTGTTAGAGGTGTTTCTGCTATGCAGTTATCTACAGAGCATAATGCAAGTTATGCTTCTGTTAGAGACGAACTTCATTCGTTGCATCCTGATGATCCAAAGATTGTTGTTTTGAAGCACAATGTTTGGCGTGTCAAAGGGATTATACAGGTTAGTTTGAAATCTAGAAAGTCAAACATGGTACCGTCTAAACGACAATCTAGTTGATTAATTTGGTTTCTTGGGTCTAATTCTTCAATAGTAATTATATAACTTATATAGCAGGTTCAATAGTAATTTGTTGTTGTCTCTATAGTCATAACTGTCTTTGTCAATTTCAAAGATAGAATGTAGCTCGTCTGACCCTGAAAGTCAATTGTGAACTCTTTACGAGTGAACCCGTTTTTTGCTCTATGGAGAAAATGCACTCTTGAACTTATTAATCAGTTTAGTACAAGTGTTGCTTCTGGTCAATTTTCTTAATACCCCACAAACGGAAGTTTTCATTCCACTTGCAGGAACCTGTTTTAAGTTTATAACGTCAAATCTATTATCAAGCATAAGTTTAGAAAGTCAAATTCAGTATCTTTCATATGATAATCTAGCAATTATAGTTGTTTTTTTGTCTAAATTCTTCTTGATTGTGTATTACTTTCTTTATTAGTACAGTAACGATGCATTATTTTCCCTAAGATCATAGATTTTCTCATTGAATTTGCAGAAGAAGTCTACTTTTTTTACTCTCAATAGTCAACCATGAACTCTATGTTTTTCTTAGGAAGGAACCATGAACTCTATGTGAATACTTGTTTGTTCTATGAGAATTTGCAAGCGTAAACTTTATACGCAGTTAGTAGAAATGTTACTACCGTTCAAATGTCTTAACACACTGTTACAACAACTTCAAATATCCCTAAACGAGAGAAACTATAAAACTAATATAACGGTTTTGGTTTTCAGGTTTCAAGATCCATTGGCGATGCATATCTAAAGAAGGCGGAGTTCAATAGAGAACCTTTATTAGCAAAGTTTAGGCTGCCCGAACCCTTTTCAAAGCCAATCCTTAATCCAGAACCATCAGTATTAATACACAAACTAAACCCGAAGGATCAGTTTCTTATATTCGCGTCTGATGGTCTTTGGGAGCATCTCAGCAACGAGGAAGCTGTTGATATTGTCCATAATTATCCGCGCAGCGTAAGTTTATTATTCATTGCAGTATTTTATTTACTTTTTGATATATTCTCAATATTTCATACTCCCACAAGCTACCATAATTTAGAGAAGACAGTACAGATTGAGATAATATAAAAGGAATTTAGAAGTAAATACTAGTTTAAAGGTGTTTAAATTGGTGGTTTAAACCGATTATGCGATATAGGATAATAAAACGTGCTGTAGAATATAGTGTTTAGTTGTAATTCTGTTGTTTGATGTATTATATGTTTATTTAATAAAAACAGATTTGATCTTAGTAATCCATACCTTAACTAATTGATCGCTAATAATCCATACTGATAATTTGATAAACGACAACTACTAATTCACTTTTGTTGTCAAAGACAATCCCGCTTGGATAATCAGCAAAGATTTACACTTGTTTTCACTTACAAGGAAGAGATGTTTCAGTTGTTTTCTCATTTCGCTCTTAATCATATTTGAGTTGAAATCAAAGTAAATCTATCATGATTATGCGATGGGATTGTTATCGGTAACGAAAATGATTGTCAGGAGTGTCATCAGTCAATTACAATATGGATTATTATCGAGCGATATGTTATAAATAAAAACTAATAATCACACAGAAAATCCAAGATGGTCGTTAATATGTTAAGATTGTACCGTTTTTAAACAAATAGAACCCCGAACCTATTAGAATCTCGGTCTTTTGTGTAGGGAATTGCAAGAAGACTTGTGAAGGCCGCGCTTCAAATAGCAGCCAAGAAAAGAGAAATGAGATACTCGGATTTGAAGAAAATTGATAGAGGGGTAAGAAGACATTTCCATGACGACATAACTGTAGTTGTGGTGTTTCTAGACCCGCCATTGACAAACCGAGCTTCTGCTCGTGCTTCGGTTCTATCAATAAAAGGAGGACGAGGGTTACCACGTACCAACAAGTTGTAGCCCCATGAGCCTGTTTTGAGCAAGCACCCGAAAAGTGCTTTTTGTTGAGTTAATGTTTGTAAACTAAGAGCGTGTATTATAACACGTGCATAACGAGGTCAATTAGCCATAGTTGGAATCGTGTGATAGTCATCATCCTCGTTGGTCGTCGAATGGAAGTGGAAAAATATTCTTTCATTCTTATCGAAGAACTTATCAGAGTTATACTTTTAAGATGTTAAAATGGGAAAAATACCGTTGTTGAGGTGTTAAACATGAGTTAAAGTAGGCGAACTAGTTCATAAGCTACTCAAGATTGGTATGATTATAACACAAGTCAAGCCGAGCTTGAACGAGCATGATGCATAGTTCGAGCTTACATTGAGCGGCCTCTTTTAGTAAAACCAAGTGACATGGATGATATCTATCATAAAGATTTTACTATAGTCGTATAAAGAATAATCTAAAACGTAATTTGTAGTTATACTATGTATTAAAAATCAAACGAAATGAACAGTATGGCACATATTGTTTTGCATTATATACAACTAGAAGGGTGCCCGCGCAATACGATGAGACGATATTTTACATGTGGCACGTGTTTTTAATATTTTGTAATTGTTGTAGTATTTTTCTAAAAAAGTCTATTATTTCTTTATGTAAGCTAAAATTTAGATCATCAAATTAATCGGTTTTACATGACTACTTGTACATTTACGCATTAACTTACTGCATCTCATAAAACACAAATTAGTTTAGCAAAAAATTTTACATCAAAACATTATGTATAAATAAAGTAAAGTTTTTTTGGTTTATGAATAAATAAAGTAAAGTTTTATGTAAGTGAAAAGTTATTATGTAACTAATTGTAGGGTGTAATATGTAATAATATTATGAATATCATTTTTACCCTAAAAAATGTTAGTATTTTATGTATCAAATATAATATTTATTTTTAATTTTATGATATTTTAAAATACCCTTCTTATATGTTTTATATATAGTATAGATGTTTATCCGCATAACGTGTGTGTCACATATTGTTTTGCACATAACAATGTGGCACAATTTACGTTTTGGCTCGTTACCTGACACATATTTTCACTAATCATGGTACCAACACATTATGTAAATAGTAATGTTTTTAGATTTTTTAAGATAATTGTGTTATTATTTATTTTTTTTATCTCTTCGTATCCACACATTTTGGCTCTTATATCTTGAAAAAAATTAATTTATCCGTGGTCACATATATGCAGACTCTCGTATCGCGCCCACTGTTACTTTTAGGGTTTAAAGTTCGGTTGGTAATTTGAGTAATCTACATTTTGATATAAATAATGTTCGGAAACAAGCTGAGTCATATGTAAAACACACCCGTGTTTATTTTTATGTATGTTTTGATGTAAATTTTATTTGGAAACGAGTCTGGTTAATTATAATACATTTCATTCGATAATATAATTTCGAGTTGGTATACATTTTGATATAAATTAAGTTTGAAAATGAGTCGGGTCGATTATTTATATGGCACCGCCTACGTGCTTAATTTTGTGTACGTATTTTAGTTGATCTATGATTTGATGAATTTTTTTTGAAGTTGAGTAAAATATTATACGTTTTCATTCGACTATATAAATTTGAAGTATTCTACGCCCAACATAGATTAGCTCAGAGACGAGTCGAAGCGAATGTAATTTATATTTTATCAAGTTATGGATGACGTCGTTGTAACTCACGGCAGGAACAATCCCTAGTTTTATTGAAATCTAAACAGTAAAGACTAATTTACTCGAGGTTTTGAAATAAAGTACCTTTTTTTGTTTTTTAACATACAAAAGAAATTTAAAGAAGTTTACGAGTAGTGATCCACTAATGTAAATTTATATTGGTTAAAATTATAAAGAATAAAAGCCTTCGTAACTTTTTATATAATTAATTATGTAAAGCGTTACTAGGGTTGTCTTGTTGTCTTGAAAGAGCTTTTCTAGGGTTTCCAATCCTGTGCAGCAGTGCAGTTTTTCTTGAGAATGGTCTCCAGGAGATCGCTAGAGATAGTAGCATAGATCCACTGTAAAACTATCGCATCCAGACGTGGCCAAAGTTCATCACGGGTTGGAAGTTGCTACATATTTATTGAACATCTTACCTAGCAAACTTCTAAACAAACGCACCCAAACTCACCTTCTTTTTCGCAAAAATCCTTCTTATTCTCATCTTCGCACTTTTGGTTGTCTTTGTTACCCTCTCTTTCCGTCCACCATCATTAACAAACTCCAAAGTCGCTCCACCCCATGTGTCTTTTTAGGTTACCCATCGGATCATAGGGGGTATAAATGTTATGACATGTCTTCACGGAAAATCATTTTGTCACGACAAGTTATCTTCGACGAACATGTTTTCCCGTTTGCAAACAACATCACCCACCACCTAACTATGACTTTTTACATAATTTTAGCCCACTCCCACCTCACTTTTCCCCTTATCTTCCTACTGATCTACATCTTTTACCCCAATCCTAACCCAGCCCCACGACCCCCACCCCCACACTCTCCTCCCAGCCCACACCCTCTGATGGCCCTAACCACGCTACCCACAACAGCCCACCTACATCCGGCCCATCAAACATCTCTCAACCTCCTGCCCCTCCTGACACCGCTTCGGCCCACGTGCCAAACCCCCAACCGGCCCATCCGCCAAACCCCAACCCGTCACCTCCACCCCCCTCTCATACCATGACTACTCGTAGTATGTCCGACATTACTAAACCCCCGTCAAATCTTCAACCTTCACTCCACTATCACCCCCTCTCCTATACCCAAAAATCCCCAAGAAGCCTTAGCCAATCCTTTTTGGAACCATGCTATGCGAGACGAGTTCAAGGCTCTTATTGATAATAAGACATGGGAGCTTGTTCCTCGTCCGAGTGGAGTTAACATTACACGTTGCATGTGGATTTTTAAACATAAATTGAAATCTGATGGGTCGTTGGAGCGCTATAAAGCGCGTTTGGTATGTGATGGACGATCTCAACAGATCGGGGTGGACTGTAATGAGACTTTTAGTCCAGTAGTGAAACCTGCCACTATTAGAACCGTATTGAGCATTGCATTGGCTAATGGGTAGGATATTAGTCAGCTTGACGTGAAGAATGCTTTCCTGCATGGCAACCTTCTTGAAACTGTATTTATGCATCAGCCGCCTGGTTTTCGAGATCCTTGTTTTCCTCATCACGTGTGTTGCTTGAAAAAAATCTTTATATGGGTTAAAACAGGCACCATGGGCTTGGTACCAACGGTTTACTGAGTTAGTTCACACTTTGGGTTTTC
Source organism: Flaveria bidentis (assembly GCA_018326385.1). Classification (NCBI taxonomy): domain Eukaryota; kingdom Viridiplantae; phylum Streptophyta; class Magnoliopsida; order Asterales; family Asteraceae; genus Flaveria; species Flaveria bidentis. The sequence continues at coordinate 29,949 of BJCM01207384.1, forward strand.
ATCATAGTACTTATGACAACTCATTATTCATTTATAAACGAGGGAACGACACTGCATATTTATTGTTATATGTCGATGACATTATTTTCACTACTTCCTCTGGTCAGCAGAAACAACACCTTATGACTCGGTTGTCACAAGAATTTGCAATGAAGGATCTCGGACCGTTACATTATTTTTTGGGTGTGTCTGTTCAGCGCAAGACATCAGGATTGTTCTTATCTCAGCAGACATATGCGCGTGACATCTTGTCACGTTCCAAAATGTCCGATTGTAATCCCGTTCACACCCCAGTTAACACCAACGGGAAGCTCGCAGCCGCTGACAGCCCGTTGTTTGATGACCCTACATTGTTTCGCAGTTTAGCAGGTGCCCTACAATATTTGACCTTCACTCGCCCCGACATTTATTATGCGGTTCAGCAGGTCTGTATGCATATGCACGCTCCCACCATTGCTCACTTTAATGCCTTAAAACGTATCATTTGTTACATTAAAGGAATGCTACATCTGGGTCTGCACATGTCTGGCAGTTCGTCCACATCTTTGATTTCTTATACTGACGCAGACTGGGCAGGTTGCCCAGACACACGTCGGTCTACTTCAGGTTATTGCATCTTTCTTGGTGATAATTTGATTTCGTGGTCGTCCAAGCGACAGACCATCGTTTCCAGATCCAGTGCCGAGGCAGAATACAGAGGGGTTGCGAATGTAGTCGCAGAATTATGTCGGATTCACAACCTTCTTTTAGATTTGGGCCGACCTCTTTCGAGAGTATCTTTGGTTTATTGTGACAATGTCAGTGCCATTTATCTGTCCGGTAACCCGGTTCACCATCAAAGAACCAAACACATTGAAATTGATATCCACTTTGTCAGGAACAGGTTCGTCTAGGTCACATTCGGGTTCTGCATGTCCCCTCACGTATCAGCTAGCAGATATTTTTAATAAGGGGTTACCACGTCCTCTTTTCAATGATTTCCGAGCCAGTCTAAGCATTCGTGATCCTCCTCCTTAGACTGAGGGGGTATATTAGACTAGATTATTATCAATGTATAGTATAGGGTTCGTTACGTAAATATCATGTATATTGTAATTATATATTTGATTGATCAATGAGAAAGAGGCAAGGATCATATTCCATTAGTTACAAACATAGGTTTATAACACACAATTACGGAATTACCTATGCTATTGGCGAATAGCACCGATCACCACTCCACCATTAAAAATATTAGTAATACAAATATACCAAAAAGGTAGTTATAATTTTGGTAGGGTATTTTTTAAGTAGTGTATTAGTACCATGAAGAGTGAAAATCAATATTAAATTAATAACATCAGTACTATCATATAGTTGTTTCTATCTATATTTCAATCTTTAAAACTGAGTCACCGCAAGCCCACAACTTCTTGTGTTTTTATATGATTGATCACATTGATGTCCGCACACTTTATTTCTTGTTTTAATATTGAAAAAGTTTAATCAAAACCAGGAAATGATTCTGACGTATTGAGCTTGGGGCTCCGAAAAACAAGGGCCCCCATTTATATAAAAATTAATGGGTTTTAGTATTATATGGCTTAATGAAATTTTGAACCGGGAATTTGATAGTTGAGTTATGAAAATTTTGATGATTTAGTAGGTTATTGAAGAACAACAGTTACACAATGCACAAAGCAAACAACCATTCCTAAGTTCCTTATTCTCCGATTGATTAGATCGACTTCGTCTAGCCTTATTTTGTTTTAAAGAAATCAACTATTAAGAACTTAAGTTAATGTACCAAATTTTTTTGATTTATTGTTGTTGTTCAAAGAGATTAGATTAAGTTGTTTTTGTTTAGATTGTGTTTTAAAAAAAAGTCTCATTTTTTTTAGTTTGATTGGAGCCTCAAAAAATATTAAGCCAACCATGTACACACTGTATCAATCAAGTAAGAGGCTAGACCAACTGATACCTCAAAAGAGGAATTAGACGTGTAGGATCCAATCGAGCACCAATTGGAAAGCTCCAACGATGCGTGGGGAGACGACGACGAGGCAACGGTTGGCTAACATTTGTAGTTTAGCTGAAGATGGGGGGAGCGTTGCGGTGCGATGGTGGTTCAAGGAGGGAGACACCAATGGTAAGATGAAAAAAAATGTGGTGGCGGTAAGGCAGCCACCGATGGTGGGGGAGACGACGATGGCTGGCAGTGGTGGCGACAAAGGTCTCAGTGGGGAGTATGTATATGTAGTTAAATTAAAATTATCAATTTTTTAAAAGTAGGGATATTTTAGATATTTTACAGGTACTTAACGATAACATACATCCATGACAAAGACCATATGTGTTACGTTTTGTCAAACATATAGACAGATCGTGTAGTGCTTCAAACCTAGGGAACGAAATTGAAAACATACCTACCCATAGGAACATTTCATGTAATTAATTCTTTATTTTATTCATTTGATTTTTAAGAATTTAATACTTTATAAAAATATTATATTAAATTGAAACAATATAGATCTTAAACTTGGTTATCTTCTTCTTATCATACGCTAATATAAGAGTAATCAAGGGACATATAACATTATTAATTTCTTAAAAATATATTTCTCAATAAACAATAATCACAACCCCATCTCTGGGTTTTGCAGCAGCCGCTTCATCTTCTTCTTCAACTTCTCGCCGGAAACCTAACCGCCGCTAGCCGGTGACTCAATCTCGCAACCCTGGGGTATGTATCACATACACCGATCCAATTCTTCTTCTTCTTTACCTGAAAACGTTCATCTTGTTTTGGTTGATAATCGAGGTAGATTTCAAACATGAGCACTAATTTCCGCTGATTGTTGTTTGAAACGGAGTGCAGATCTCCGATTGCTGTGTCTATTAGTAGATTCGACTATACTCAATTGTGTGTTTACGATTGGTTTATGTGTAGTGTTAATAAAGACGCTTGCTAGGTTGCTGTTACTAGTTATGAGCATTAGGTTTCAATTAGGGTTTGAAGAATTCAGAAACGCGGAAAAAATGAACATTAATCGACATTATATGCTTTCATTGAGCATTAGGTCCGGTCTGATTATTGTGTGTATTAGCAAATTTTTGCTATATTCACATATTACTACAAGAACATAGTACTTCAATTCTGTTTCTACACTTCCTGCATGATGCAGCAAGAACCTAAAGTAGTTTGCTTGAAACCTGTTGCTTACTCTAGATCTAAGTTGTTTGTAGTAATATGTTCTTGGGTTAGACTGATTCTAATTGTATCTGAAAGTTGTTGGTATCAGGAAGTTAGGGTTGATATTTGAGAAAATTTCAATGATTTATACTTTATATAGGACCAAAAGGGATCTACTGTTAATCACTCTTGATCCTTTGTTTGACTGTCTTAAAGACTCAAACCTATAAATTAGTCTACTGATGAACATTGTTTAAGTGTTTTTGAGATTTAGAGGTGGTAATTATGACCTGTTTACTTTCACGATGGGTTGATTTGGGGTTTTTTTTATTTATTTCGGGTCAAAATTACGTTTTGGCCCGTTACCCAACCCGCCTATTTAGCACCAGATTATCTATCTCATTTCTTTTTTATAGTAATATATGTTGCTATAACAAGAATCAGATGGGGTGTTCTCAGGTTGGACCAATTCTAACTGTATCTGAAAATTGTTGGTGTTGGGGATTTAGGGTTGTGATTTGAGATTTTCACTATGTGATTGATTGGTTCGTTCCAAGTTAAAGAACAAAATGTACTAATGCAAAGTATTGATCCTGTGTTTGATTCTCTGAAATTGATAGATTAATCTATTGTTAAACATTGTTCAAGTGTTTTCTAGATTTAGAGGTGGTACTCGTGACCTGTTTACTTGAAGATGGGTCATTTTGTGGTTAGATTTATCCCTTACGTCAAATTAACGTTTCAGCCGGTTAACCAGCCCACACATTTCTTGTTATATTAGTTTATTTCAAGTTAACCTCACATGCCTTTTCTTTATCTCTTAGAATGGGAGAGCTAGCGGCTGAACAACATGCCAAATACATCTTAACAGTAGAAAAGAAGAAAGACACTGTTGAATCGATCTTAATGGAACATCTCCGAATCAACGGTGCGTATTGGGGATTAACCACACTTGACATGTTGGGTAAACTTTCAGCCGTTGATCAAGAAACAATTATTTCATGGGTCATGAGTTGCCAACACGAATCTGGTGGTTTTGGTGGTAACGAAGGTCACGACCCACATGTACTCTATACCCTTAGTGCAATCCAAATTTTAGCACTTTTTAACAAAATTGAAATGCTCGATATTGAAAAGGTATCAAATTACGTAGCCTCCCTTCAAAACGAAGATGGGTCTTTTTCAGGAGACAAATGGGGTGAAATCGACACTAGGTTTTCCTACGTTGCTATATGTTCTCTTGCATTACTAAAACAGTTGGATAAAATCAATGTTGACAAAGCAGTTAGCTACATTGTAAGCTGCAAGAATCTTGATGGTGGGTTTGGGTGCACACCAGGTGCTGAATCACACGCGGGTCAAATCTTTTGCTGCATAGGCGCCCTTGCAATAACAGGTTGTTTACATTATGTTGATAAAGATCTTTTAGGATGGTGGTTATGTGAAAGACAGGTTAAATCTGGTGGTTTAAACGGTCGGCCCGAGAAGCTTCCAGATGTTTGTTACTCATGGTGGGTCCTATCCAGTTTGATAATGATTGATAGGGTTCATTGGATTGATAAAGAAAAGCTTGTTAAGTTTATTTTGGATTGTCAAGATAAAGAAAATGGAGGCATTTCAGATAGACCAGATGATGCTGTTGATGTTTTTCATACTTATTTTGGAGTTGCGGGTCTTTCACTTCTTGAATATCCAGGATTGAAGGCTATTGACCCTGCTTATGCACTGCCTGTTGATGTTATAAATAGGATTTTTCTTAATTGACTTGTATTCTTTTTGTTTAAAGATTGAACTTTTATTGCAAAATTTCTCTTTTGTAACAGATATTATTGGCTTTTATATGATCTTTAAAAGGATCGTCAAACAAGTGCCGAGTGTCAACGCGCTAAACATGTAATCAAGATGAGGTGTTCCTCATAATCCTGGGTCTGCAGAATGACATACATGGACCCAAAAGAGGGTCATTCTTTGTAATGAAGTTGAGCCACCATATGTAACACAATGTAAGACATGCTATATCATACATATTTTGTTTGTGTAAATATGTAGTAAGAAAGAAAAACTGAAAGTGTCACGAGCATTGTTTGATATCAATCTTTTATAAACATTTGGCAAAGCAGACATGGAAAAGAGGGGAAAGAGACGTTTTAGGCGTGATAAAGAGAGATGGATGATGTGATACGTGAGAAAGTTACGCACTTACGTATTCATTTGTTGCAATTAGTTAATACTCGAAATAATTTCCTATAAGCTAACACATTTTGTGACATGAAAGACGCCACATCTCCTATACCTTTAAAGCCCCACTAAAATTCGTTAAATAAACACTATTCATAAGTCTCGGATTATAACTATTAAATAACATGATTCTTTCATTTTTAGTTTCTTTTACATTTTTTACTTAGAAAATAAATAAATAAAACTTAATGTTTTTAACGAATGGTTTTTTATTTCCTTTGAATATCTTATCAACTTGTATTTGCTTATAAACAACTCGCACAAGAACCTGCTTGCAAAATAGTTAAAAAAATTAAGCTTACATCACTTTTTGTAATGAACTATCACCATTTACCAATACGATTAGATCACCGTCACTTGCAATAACTTGTGACTGTGTGAAAGTAAAAAAAGAAAGAAAAACCTTGTGTAATTGTGTTGTTTTTGCTAGGGTGTTCATGGCCGGTTTGTTCAGTTGTAGCTTAAAATCGAAATCAAAAACCGATATTTCAGTTTCTAGGTTTTTAAACCATTCGGTTTCGGTTTCGGTTTTTGTTTTCCAGTTTTCACTTCGGTTTTGGTTTTTCTGCTTTTGGTTTTGGGCTTCAAATTTAAAAAAAAAATTGATTCAAAGTAATTGATTTAAGCTAAAACCTTTGAGCTTATATCGTTTTGTTGATTTTTAAGCATAGTCTATAAATTCTTATAATTACTTAACATTAAAATTAATTGCAATTAATAAAACACAATAAGAAAATATTCAATAAAATAATTTAATCTACCAAACAAAAAAGTTTAAAAACTATTCTCGAAACCTAAATATTTATCTATTTTAAATAATATAAGTTAAATAAGTAATTTATAGGTTAGTCATATTTATAAGTGTACGAATACACCTCTAAATTTACAAGTTTGTGTTATGGTTTCAATTCAGTTTTTACGGTTTCTATTACAAATGAAACCGAAACGAATAAATTGGTTTACAAAACCAAACCGTCAATTTCTTATTAGTTTCGGTTTTTTGAGTTCGGTTATTTTGGTTTTTTCACACCGCTCGTTTTCACAAAGACGTCATTGGTGACGATTCGATAGCAGAGAAAATACTAGAATTATGTTTTCACCCCTTATAAAGTTATAATTTAGCACAACACCCCTCTCAAGTCTCATTCCCCCATTACTCGTGTCATCCTCAGATCCTCTCGTCTTCACCTTCACTCAATCGTATCTTCAACAATGCATGCTTCGTGAGAACCCTTGTTTCTCAAATCTTTCGTATTTCAACTTCAATTTCAGTTTGAATTTTGATTTTGATGTACGATTTTGCAGTATACTGAAAGAGCATCTTCCACTGGCATTGGATTCTACTTCGCAACCACCTCCTCTGTTCGACGGAACCACAAGGTAGTCGTTAATCAGTCAAATTGACCTTAATTTCACTTCCATCGCGTATTTTGGATTTCGTATCATGATATCTCAAGTTAATTTGATTTTGTTTCAACTTTCAATTGAAGGTTATACATCAATTACCAATGCCCCTATGCACAGCGTGTTTGGATTGCCAGAAATTATAAGGTAAAGTTGTTTTTTATTGTGCGAATCAGGACACTAATTCTATCGAACGATTGATGTTATCTTAATCGGGTTCACCTATCTGATTTTATTTTATGCCGTGGAAGCGAGAGTTGAACTCATGATCTTCTCTTTTTTTATATCAGGATACCTCATCTTAACCGCAGTTTATTGCGGAGAATTGGTTGATGATTGCGGAGAATCGCAATTCATTTCGGCTGGGTTAAGTATGATTGTTAAGTGGTGCTTAAAATAAACACGCTGTTAATTCATAAGCACTTAAATATATTCAAACCTTGGTTTGGCTCTTAAACATAATAAAATTAGAATTAGATTTTGATAAATACCCACCTCCAGATTTTATATAACCACGGTGGATTTTTTATAAATTACATTAAAAATCACTATTTTTTTCACTCTATTTTTCAATTAAATAATATTTTTAATACAATTATCATTATTTTTTTTCTCTCTTTCACTCATAACCATTTTAAAAAATATTAAAAAATTTATAGAGATTAAACAGTGATTCTCTAAATATATCGATGAACAGTAACATTTTCTCTCTTATTCATTAAAAACCACTAAAAACATTTTATATAATATAGAAAACGCACTAACATATTCACTATGAAATATGAATGCCCTTATTAGTAACATAAAATTAAACCTCATGTGGTAGTGTATACTTGAGCTGAGTTGAATGAGTTTTAATTTTATTTCACATATGAACTGTGTTGATTATTTGCTATATAGGTAGTTAAATAACCATCTTACGTATTACATTTAAAACACTATGTATAAGTGTATTATGTAATTCTTATAGTTCTTTACCTCAAATTGGCTATGTGTTATCTATTGTAATATATTAAGCAAATCTCACATCAAGCGTGTAGAGATTTTTGGTTCATATAATATATTTTTTCTCTCATCCATAACCAATATGCCCAAAATACGTTAATAATATTATAGGCAGGACATTACTTATAAACCAGAAATCTCTTCTGTCCACAGACGATGTGGGATTTACCTAGGATGTTACATGTATATTCTTTTAAAGTTAAATAATTATAATAATCGCAAGTAGCAACACGAAACAAAATTTTGGTAAGGATTCGTCTTGGAAATTAAATTTTGCATTTTTAACTAACTGGATCATGATACGTAGGGACTGGAAGACAAGATTAAGCTTGTTCCTATCGACCTCGCTAATAGACCCGCATGGTACAAGGAGAAAGTTTATCTGGAAAATAAGGTAACCCTTCTAATATGTATATATCGTTGTTATGCTATTTCAAATTAGTATTTAATGAAAAATATTTCAAGCTCTCTATAAAAAAAACTTGATATAATAGCCTGCAAGTTGCAACCATTTTCTATTCTTTTTTTACTTTTTTTAAACAATTTTCTGTAACTCCTAGTCATTTGTTTAAGGTAGTGCTAGCTGTAGTTTTATCACATTTAACAGTGGATTTGGACCTAGTCCTTTTTAATTATCTCGTCTGATGTACAGTTGATATAGGAATAATGTTTTATCGACGATATTATATGTATTTTAAGGTGCCAGCTCTTGAACACGACAACAAAATCATCGGAGAGAGTCTGGATTTGCTGAGATATCTAGATGCACACTTTGAAGGGCCTGCACTACTACCAGATGTGAGATTTAACTAAGATCTATTATTTATCGCTTTACCCCCTTTCAGAGTTGTAACAAGTTATCGTATAGGACCCCGCCAAAAGAGAGTTTGCTGAGGAGTTATTGACATACATTGACACGTTTTTTAAAACAGTGACTTCTTCGTTTAAAGGAGATGTTGTGAAAGAAGCTGGTGTGACTCAAACCTTTCTTATAGCTTCTGTATTAATAGAATGTGACACGGCATATTTTTTTTATCAAATTTGATTTAAAATTTGATCTTTTGATTAGGTGTTGCTTTTGATTACTTGGAATCAGCTCTTCAGAAGTTTGAAGGTCCATTTTTCCTTGGAGATATTAGTTTGGTGAGTTTTTGTTCAGTTTGGGCCACCAAAAAGTTTTACGGGTTGATATGGGCGTTCACTTAAATAAGTTCATCAAATTATATGAGTCTAAACGGGAGGATATGGCTGAAGACCTGAAGTGACGAGTCTCGTATCTCTTGCTTAATTACATAAAGAAAGTATTTTATAAAACTGTATTTTAGAATTGTCTTTATAACCATATCATTCAATATATACCGACATAATAATATTGATAGAGAAAATTGTTCACATATTTTATTTAAACAAGATTATTCTTATCAATTAATACAATTTTTGTTTAATAAATTGGCTGTTTATGACACTAGGAAAAAGAAGTAACAAGTCAACCCGACCCATGACCCATTTGCAATAGTGGCCATTTTGCATGAACCCATTTTGACCCGAGGCTTCTGAATTTGCGATATCTATATGAATCAAAGAATGGTTAGATAAAGAAGAAATAGGCTGAGAGTCCTCAACAAACTGTATTAGTTTTAGACTTTTAATTATACAACCTCTTTCATAGTCTCATTAGAAAGATTAGATTATTGTTGTAATACTATACCTTTTGTAATACTTAACCCAATCTGAAGCATCCATTGATCAGTCTCATTTAGCTGCATATAGAAACCGAATTGTTATTGCTACAAACTTGTGAACTGCAGGTGGACTTTGCTTACATTCCTTTTGTGGAAAGGTTTCAATTAGTCATACAAGAAGTGAACAAATATGATATTACGACGGGCAGGCCAAAACTAGCAGCATGGATAGAGGTATTATCTTTTTTCAGTTTTATTCTTTCCTCTTCTCCATTCTGCATTTTGCAAATCCTTTGACTTTCAAGGTCAACTGACCTTATTCCAACTTCAAAGCTAAAACAAGGTCTTTAGAAATATTTGATTTCAATATTAGCCTCATAACAACACATCCTTGTCGAATTTGCTCCCAGGAACTGAACAAAGTCGATGCGTACACAGTGACAAAACCTGATCCTGAATACGTTATACAGATGTACAAAAAACGCTTTATGGTAACTAGCTTTGTGAATCGTATTCGACGTTTCTCTTGTTATCAAGTAATTATACAATTCACTATGCATTGAATCATTATCTTCTCATTCTTCCATACCATTGTTGCAGGGTCAGTGAAGCTGATGATGAAGCCCTTGTAATCATGATCCAAGAAATAGGCATTCTATGTGATCAATAAAGTTGTTGATTGTGTCAACAAGTACTAGCTCTTGTGTTTGTCTCATGGATTAATAAACAATGTGTCAATTGGAGTGGTGTTGTTTATGTGAGTAAAAAACATAGGTCTTATTTATATTATATAACCTAGTGTCAACTGCAGTGGTGGTGTTTTTATTATTTTCTGTTACTACGAGTGCAATAGTTTCTATATTATCAGCAAATATAAAACATTGTATTCTATTTAAATTTAATAGTTATCCTAATAAAAACATGTGGCCGTTCTAGCTCAGTTGGTAGAGCGCGTGGCTTTTAACCACGTGGTCGTGGGTTCGAGTCCCACGGATGGCGTATTATTTTTATTTTTTATTATTTTAGGTCATTCATGCATGTAAATCATCAAGATATCATCAATTAGGTTCACTAAACAAAATCCATAAGCAAATCAACGGATGCACTTCAAAAGTTTTTCCTATCATGATATGCACTTTTGAAAGGCGATTAGATATCTCGAATGAAAATAGCCGAGTTCCTAGCTTTCCAAATCATCCCAATTGTAATACATATCAAGACCAAACTAACATAAGCTTTTTGTGCGTTTAGTTTTTCTTTGACCCGCATCCTCCATCTCCAACAAATCCAACTTGCACCAAACTGTCACCGAGAAGATGCATTCGAAAATAAAGCAGCCTGAATACCTCTGTTCAAAAGATTTCAGGATAGAGGAATTTTGTTTTTTAACATCCGCAATACAAAACAATTTGTGTTTAAGACACCCAATTAATCCATTTGAAACTCTGAACCCCTGCCAACTTCAAGTACCCGAAGATTAAGCGAAATCGTTGATTTACTTCAATAGTACACAAGAATCATTCCTTTCTTTTCAAGTACAAAATAGCTCAGGTTTGCATTGCACAAAATAAGGTTTAACGACAGAATTTGTTTTCACATGTTTATAGAGATAAATTTGTGTGAAATGAATACCATCCTATAGACATACCAACATTTAAAACAATTAAACATAATAATATATTCTCTTAAAATACCAACATTTTGTAATACAAACTTGAACCACAAAAGGTCAGCTTAACCTGTCATTCTTTAGAATGCCCAACTCATGGGTAAGTTTTCATGTTAATGTTACAACGTACAACAAATAATCAAATATTCAAAGCCGACATAACTTGATGACAGCTTACTATGATTTCTCATGTTTGGTTATTTAAGAACAAAACCGAAATAAAGGAAAAAAACAAGTGTATATTATTTATTCTTCCATCCAAAATTTGCAGTGCACACCCAATTATGCATGCAAAATAATATTAGTTATATAGTAAAAGCTACTAATCTACGCCACTGCTGACCTTTTGACCTCGTAATCATCAAGGTTAAGAGCTTCCAACAACTTTGGCCATGATTCTGGGATACCTCCAGGTAAATCAAACTCCATTAATTTGCCTTGATTTTTGTAAAAATCCTCAACAGGTTGACTCTGCATAACCAACAAAACAGTATTAAGAATTCATCATCATTTACAAACAAAGAAGTGAATATTTACTTGCATTGGTTTTTTGCCTTTAAAGGTCACCTGCCCAGTATAAACGTTCTTTGAAAACTTGTGCTATGATAAACCTGCTAAAAAGCATTTGAAAACTAGTATAAATAATACCTTTTCATGGTACACATGAAGTCGTTCTTTGACAACTTGTTCAGTGTCATCAGCACGGGTAATGAGCTTTGAAGCGCATTGCTGAGGTGGAAGAAGTGGAGCCATGCTCATTCCAGGTCTCCCATTTTCTGCTTTTGCATTGATAGATGCCACATTGAAACCTTTTCCACATTGACTGCATATTCTTCTTCCCAAACATTTCTCAACTAATACGTCTTCCCTCAGTTTCAGATTCACCACCAAATCGATTTCTGTTACCTCATCTAGAATTTCCTGAAAAACATAAAAAAATACAAATACATAAAGAAAATCCAAGATGATTTGTAACTCAGCAACCAAATATAATAACAATGCAGCCACAACAGTGAAGCAAAGATTCGATTGATTGCAACTTTAGTTATTAGCAACTATTCTTATTATCATATATTGGGTGTAGTTTTATTCTTACTGCAACGGTCAAGCTAACATAGCCACCATAAAAAAGATACAAGAGAAAGTAGATAGCTGCAAGTATGCCTCACTTCCAAAGTCAATCCAAATATAGGATTACATTGAAGCTTCTAAATCTCATAATATCATAATTATCCTTTTAAAATACCAAAGAATTTAAAATATCATACCCGCCCATGCTTATCATTTACTTGTAACACCCTATTTTACTGAATAAATGAACATAACTAGCATTATCACTATGAATCATGTGAGCCATTATCACTTTATTCAGTGAAACATACTATTAAAAGTAACAGTTTTTTTACTTGCTATAAAGTTGGTAAAATGATATTTTTAGTGTTTCAAATGGATAAATGTGATATTATGAAATTTAGAGGGCGTGTGTGTATATACATTTGTACAACCACGACTCTTGTTACTCTGATTGAATCAATGAATCAAGACATGACTCATTCTTATTTGTGCCACCAACTTATAAATCATAAGTAAGCATTATTATTGAATGAACTATGGAAACTATTGCAATCCCAACTTGTTGGAACACAACATTATTCGTTATTAGCCCAAAGTTATCACACATGAAGCATACGGGGAGGGATGAAATGGAACTTAATGGATTGTTTTCAGCTTCATGAAATCACAAAGCATCATAAATATGTACATACTCACACACAAAGTGAGGATAAGAGAACACGTAAACCTGTTACAGATGATAAAAGATACTTACAGCTTGTCTTATAGTTCGAGGAAACCCGTCAAGAATGAATCCTGATTCACCCTTTGCTTCTCCAGCTTCGAGTCTTTTTGATAACAAGTTGAATATAATTTCATCAGAAACTAACTTCCCTTGATTCACTATCTCCGCAAGCTGAATAACATATAGAGAACAATAAACTCCAAGCAAAGAACGAATCATGAAGCAAATATTATTCATTTTCTCACAAGCTTATAACCGAAATTAACAATACATTGTCATCCTAAACAATTTAAAGGCTTCAATAAGCTAAAGCCAATCACATAGTTTAACTAGACTTCTAAGCCCCAACATCATGTTAAAACAAAATTATTAGAACGTTTTTATAATTCATTGAAACATTCGTCTAGGATACTCCAGATTTTAAAATAATCAGTAAAAGATAGCAATTGCAAGATCCCAATTTAATCATGATGCATGATAAACTAAGCATCAGGATCTCGTTAATTACTTCATCAACAAGTAAATCAATAATCATATTGAAGCAAAGAATGAATCATGAAGGAATATTATCCATTTTTTCACAAGCTTATAAGCAGCATTACCAAGTTACCAACACATTGTCATGATTTACAATACAGCTTCAATAAAGCTAAAATCAATCACATAGTTTAATTAGACTTCGTTGCCCCTCAATACGAATAAAAATATAGAAAGGAAAAAGAATGTATAGAGCGCAGATTGTTATTTTCCCATGACAACCCGAACTAAATAAACTCATGGCACCTGTCAATACCCTGCTAACCAACAGGACCAAGTAAATCACAGTTGGCTTTAGGCAGGTCGCCTTCAAAATTGGTAGAAAACCGGTGGAAGCAGGCTTCAACCAAGGAACCAATTGCTTACCAGTTACCACTGCAAGATGGTTAATGAAGCACATATTGATGACACCAACATCTTGTTAAAACAAAAAGATCATATTTTTTTATAACTTGCTAGGGTAATTAAGCAATTCCACTATGTTTATCATAACTCATTGAACAGGATTCACAGATATCCATAAAAGCAGTAATTCCCAGATCCCAATTCACAAATCAATCAATAAGAAAGAAAAAAAACTTATATAGCACAGATTCACATCTAAGACTTCTGCTAGAGAGAATCAGTAGCTTACCATAATACCATAGCATGATGATTTATAAACAAAAATTGATGACACCACCATCTTGTTAAGACAAAAAGATCATATTTTGATAACTAGTGAGGTTATTAAACAACTCCACTATGTTCATCACAATCCACTGAAAAGAATTCACAGACATCCATAAAAACAGTAACCACAAGATCCCAATTCACAAATCACGGTGTGCAGTGCACAACACAAAATCGATCAATAACCATATCAAACCTAAAGAAGATAAACAATTAAAGTATACCAACACAAGACATACCTGACGAGAAAGAGGTCCAGATGAAGACAACTCTTCACGAACAAGATCACCGGTGGCGATGTGGGGAACACCGAGGAGATTCGACAGGCGACTAGCATAGGTCCCCTTTCCGACGCCGGGGCAGCCGAGAAACACCCACTGGAAGCTTCTAGAAGGCTTTGGATCTGAGAAATTAGGGTTCTGATGGTGGTGAGATTCGACGTCGGAGACGACGGCGGTGGTGGTGGAAAGTGATCGTTTGAAGAGGGAAGAGATTGAAGGAGATGATGAGGGTTTGAGGAGGCGGGTGAGGGCCGCCATTGGTGGATTTGAAAGGTGAATTTTTGCAGGGGGATAAAAAGAGGGTTAACAACGAAGAAGATGATGATTTTAAGGGGTGTTTGGGATCGAATTTTGATAACTGAAACTATATGATACAATGAGTGATATAATAAATTTATACAAGTTATTTTAAGTTTTAACCAATGACACTACTATTTTCGTTCGTGCAAGCATAATCCAATAAAAAAATAGAGTAAATTATAAATTATGTCTTTTATTAATATATAAAATTATATGTTTGTTATTTTCTTTAGTTTTAATAATTACATGAAATATTTTTTTAATAATTTACACATTTATCGTCTTTTAATTTAACTTTCATCCAAATTTACAGTTGATTCACACATGTGTTACTTACATGAAAGCATTTATATATATTAAATGCCTACAATAAGTTAAAAATAATTTCTAATCAGTGTTTAAAGTTGAATATCTGAAATTTTCGAATAGTTAAAATTACTATCTGTATCTATATCTAAAATTTCAAATATCTAAATTCAAATATTTGAAATTTTGGATACGCATACTGATAACGATTCGGACATCTAAATTTCTTATCCGTTTTGTGGAATAATTAGATAATTATAATTACAAAAATATATAAAAACAACACATGTTAACAAAAGTTTCAATATACAGTAATAGGTCCGACCAAAATAAAAAATCTTTAACACTTTAACTATAACAAAATGTATTTTTAAAACTATCCAAAAACTTAAAATTCTTTTTGTTATTTTTTAAACCATCAAACATTCTTTTTTTGTTGGGACTTGTTAATGTGTATTAGGATTTTTTATGTTTATTGTTTTTATATTATTTCTATAATAACATATATCTAATTATTGTAAAAAAAAGAAAAAGAAAGTTCATATATTCAAATCACTATATGTATTCATATTCAAAATTTTGAATATCTGAATTTTAGACATTCGAATACTGATAGTAAATTCTACTATTAGAAAATTTCAAACACCTAACATGAAGGCGACAAAATTAAAGCGACGTAAAAATATTTTTGATCATTGTAATCATGTAAAATTTTTAAATGTCCCTCATGTAAAACTGTAAATTTTAACAAATGTTAGTGTAAAGAACAATATGTGTGCAAACTTTATATAAAAAGGACATACGGTATAATTATTAAAACTAAAGGACATACGATGTAATTTCATGTATTAATAAAAAACACAATTTGTAATTTACTCAAAAAGTAACTATATATGTCTTATAATAATGTAGAATATGACATGTCAACGACATAACATAGTTAGTTGTATTTTCATGAAAAATAATCATTATGTAGAGAGAAAGTAAAGGTAGGTTAAGAAGTGGTTTTTCAATAATGTTGACTTGTGTGTTTCTCGCAATGGGATTTCAAAACTTGATAAAAATGAGGTTTAAGAATGTTTCAATTACAGAATTTGTGTAACACATTTGCAAAGAAATGACATCTCGCATTATATTTTGGTTATTCAAAGAAAGAAGTAAGGTATCAAATTGGAGGATCCATACATTGTCAACTCACAATGGTTTCATTGATTTCACATTCTTCATTGTGGAAGAATAAAAAGATAGTTTCTTTAAATAAAAAAAAAGAATTGCAAACTTAGCCAACTATATCATAGAAGCTCAATGTGCCACTAAAGTCTTGTTTGTTTGTCACTATAGTTGACTACAAAAAATAGCACGACTTTAAGTCTTGTTGGGTCGTATGTTGTTAACTATAAATGTCACTTGTTCAACATAAAACGTAACCTGAACAAACCTGTACAAATTAACATCTCTAACAGGCAACAACTACACATGCCATTGTTTAGAATGGTTATTATAGCTCATTGTAAAGTAACTATTGATGAATTGATACTTCTACTTGTTATGATTCCTGATTGGAATGTTGTGACAGATGGAGGTTAGTGAAGTTCTTATTGTTAATTTTTCAAAGTAGATCGATTTATAGTTTTATGAAATGATGGATCCTTATGTTTTCTGTTAAAGGGTGACACCATGGGAGCAAAGAGTGAAGATGGATCTTCTAGGAAAGATGAAATGCAGCCTGATCAAAATCATATTCTGGTGAGTTATGGAGTCTAATGTGCTTCTTCCGTATGGAGTTACATATGAATGCATATGACTGGTGAGATTTTTCAACTTCAATATTGTAACCTCAAGCATGTTTTTACAATAATCTTGTATTCAAGTCTCTCCAACAGTCCAACCATATGACCAAGGACTTTTGCATGTGAAGTCCATGGGCTCTCCATGTGTTCTTACCTTAGACCATCTGTAATGGTATTGACACACAACAGGGAGGGTGATGTGGACCAGGTAGCCACGAGAACACCATGCCGATCCAATGGTGCCACACAATTTGAGAAAATGCGGGGATATTCACCGACTTTTGTGAAGACAAAGAAAGGAAGAAGAAATGTGAGGTCATTGGTGGTGGTGTGGCACTGCTGAGAGTGCGCCAAGACCATTACGAATGGTCTTTAGTATCCCTGGATTGAGAAACTCTCCATTGCAAAACCTCTAATGATATATATGATTTATTCATGTAGAAAAAAGCTCAAGGATTTATCTTAAAAAATGTCAAAGTATAGAAGCTTTGAATGACATTAGTGGTCAAAATATGTGATAAAAGGATGTTCTTGTTAAAGATTAGCAAGTTAAATTGCCAAACGGTTTCGTTTAGAAAGAAAAAGGTCCAAGGGTTTGTCTGTGAAAAAAGCAAGTCAGATTTGACATTTTTTAAACCATGAAAACCCGTTACCAGAAAACTCACATAATGTCGTTCAAAAAAAAAACTCACAGAACGTTTAAATTAGATAAGTTGCAGTTCACGGTGGATAAGTGGTTAGAGCCAGAAACTAGTGAAAACAGAATTTGAACCTTGCTATAGCAAAATCGGGCACTTACTGCTAGTCTGCTATGCCAACCATCTTCTTTCTAGAACCATATACTTAAGGATATGCAGAACTGCATGACTGAAAACTTTAGAAGCTTATATTAAAAGCATTATATTATATAACAAAAAAGCTTGATCAGGTCATCTTGCAGTAATTACAATTCAGGTACCTGAAGATCATGTTCCTATAATTCTAACTCCAAAGAAAAAGTGCTGCAGTAAACAGCATCGAGCTTTTGTTAGTTGCTTCACCTAAGAACAAACAAAATTGAGAATGTGATATGGTATATATCGGTTTATATCAAAGATAGTAATCAACAAGTCCAGTCCGGTTCTTGGATGACAAATCATATAAAATTGTAGTTTATGTGGTGAACAATGTGGTTTCAACTAGGGATGTTCATGAACAGCTAAAACTGACCGAACCGCCAAAACCAAAACAAGTCTATCAATATGGCTGGTTTGACATCCAAAGTTTTGGTGGTTTGCTTGTTTATCAGACCAGTCTGACTTTCATTTTGAAATATGTAGTTATCTATATCAGTATATGTATGTATTATAATCATAAATCATCTATACCATTTTCAAAACTTGAAAAAAT
>BJCM01207385.1:0-13073 GCA_018326385.1 Flaveria bidentis
AGCTGAAGACTGTCTGAAGACAACAGCTGAAGACAACAGCTGAATACAACAGCTGAAGACAACAGCTGAAGACTAAGTCTGCAATCAGCTGAATACAAACAGCTGAAGACAACAGCTGAATAAAACAGCTGAAGACTGTCTGAAAACAGCTGAAGACTTAAGTCTGAAAACAGCTGAAGACTTAAGTCCGCAAATAACTGAAGACAAACAGCTGAAGACTTAAGTCCGCAAACAGCTGAAGACAAACAGCAGTTGTCACAACAGCTGAAGTTCGCTTAAGGACTTGATTGCTTCAGCCTTCATAAATCTCTACACATGTGTATGAAGATGAAGATGATAAAGAAAAAGGGGGAGCCGTTAGGTTTATATATGAAATGGATTTCATAAAAAGTTAATGAAAGAGGATAAACTTTGAAATCCGGATGTTGGTCCCACCTCTGAAAAGGTAGTTTACTTTTTGCTCAAAAAGTAGTTTTCTTAGAAATCGAAAATCTTCCTATGCTAACCCGTCTTTGGAAGTTTTAATGAAAATCTTTCAAAGCCAAAATGACTTCAGAAGATATTCCTGAGAGTTTTGAAAATTTTGCTTCGGAAGAGAATTAGGCTTGGATGTTTTATTGAAATATGAATAAAGCTTCCAAGTGTTAATTTGCTTCGGAAGAAAGTTATCCTTGCAAACATACAAGTACCTAAGAGAAATGTTAAGCTTCGAAAGATATTTCATAAATTTATTCCAAAGGAAATTTTACTTAAGCGATTGTTTGTTTTAAAGGCATAAGTTTCTTCTGTAGATAAATCCATATCTTCTGAAGGACTAAAAGATCAAGATTTTTAAAATATCTAAGGAAAGTCTTCTAAAAAGATTTGCTTCTAGAGAAATTAAGAGCTTATGAAGATGATAAAATAGATAACTTAGGACACATAGATTTTAGAAATAATATTGATTAGTTTTAGGAAAAAGCTACTCAAGGTTAATCATCCCAATAGCTATCATAACATATTTAAATCTCTGCTCATCAAAAGCTTTGGTGAAACAAATCAGCATATTGTTCATTTGTGTTAACCTTGACTAGTTTCATTAAACTTTTCTCAAATTTATCTATAATCAAATGATACCTGATAATGATGTGTTTTGTCCTTGAGTGCTGCACATGATTCTCAATAATAGAGATGGCAGTATTGTTATCTATGTGAATAGGAGTCTTTTTAAAGTTGAACCCATAGTCCAACATCTAATTCTGAATCCAAAACATTTGAGCATAGCAGCTTGTAGTAGCAATGTATTCAGCTTTAGCAGTTGATGCAAAGACAAAGGATTGCTTCTTGCATTGCTATGAGACAACCCTTCCACCAAGAAACTAACATCCCCCTGATGTAGACTTGGCAGTCATATTGCATCTACCATAATTACTATCTGTATATGCATACAAATTGAAATTAGAATTTTTTGGATTCCAAAGGCCAAGTGTTGAGGAACCTTTGACATATCTTAAAATTCTCTTAACAGTGATAAGATGTGACATCTTGGGTTTGGCTTGATATCTTGCACAAACACATGTGGCAAACATGATATCAGGCCTGCTAGCTGTAAGGTACATAAGAGACCCAATCATAGCCCTGTAGAGGTGTTCATCCACACACTCCTTCTTAATGTCAGGCCTAAGGGAGTGGTATCTTGCTATGGGTGTCTTAGAAACCTTGCAGTCAGTCATGTTAAACATCTTGAGTATGTCTTGAACATACTTTGATTGACTTATGAAGATGCCATCTTCAACTTGCTTCACTTGAATTCCTAGAAAGAAATTAAGTTCCCCCATGGCACAGATTTCAAATCTATCCTTCATCAGCTTCTCAAAATCTTTGTAGAGCTTTGGATTAGTTGAACCAAAGATGATGTCATCTATATACACTTGAACTTGCATCAAGTCATTTCCTGTTCCTTTGAATAAGAGAGTTCCATCTATACTACCTCCTCTATATCCATGCTTGCAGAGATATTGAGAGAGAGTCTCGTACCACTTTCTTGGTGCTTGATGCAACCCATAAAGAGCTTTATTAAGCTTGTAGACATAATCAGGATGTTCATGGTCTACAAAGCCAGGTGGTTGCTTGACATACACCTCTTTATCAATCATCCCATAGAGAAAAGCACACTTGACATCAAGTTGGTAGACCTTGAAATTATTGAATGCAACAAAAGCTAAAAATATCCTAACAGCCTCCAGTCTTGCTATAGGAACAAAGACATCTGTGTAGTCAATTCATTCTTCTTGTGTGTACCCATGAACAACTAGTCTTGCTTTGTTTTGGATGACAAGTCCTCTATCATCCTTCTTATTCCTAAAAACCCATTTGGTTCCTATAGTAGTCTTCCTATTAGGAAGAGGACATAGGTTCCAAACCTTTTGCCTTTTGAATTGAAGCAGCTCATCTTCCATAGCTTCAACTCAACTTCCATCCTTTAGAGTCTCATCAATCTTCTTAGGCTCTATCTGAGATAAGAAGCAAGAGTGAAGACAAATATTTGAATCATGGGTTCGTCCTATTGTTCTTACCCCTAAATCAACATCTCTAATGATGTTTGAGGTGGGATGAGATTACTGGATTCTTAGCTGAGGAATCATAACAAGTTGTTAAGAGAGATCTAAATTAGAGAAATTTAGATTTGGAATTGATGTTTCTCCCACCACATTAGCACAATTATCAAGTGAAACTTGATCCAATGAGTGTTTGATGTCATAAATGGAGTGGTTGTCAGAATCAAGAAATTCCTGATCACTTTCACCACCACCATGATATTCTACATTTGAAGTTTCTTTATTTGGTTGTTGTGCCTCTGAGCTGAATTTTGAAGGCATCTAAGATTTTTCAACTGAATTTGTCATTGGTGTGCTGATAGAAACTTCATTTGCAGAGCTAGTTACAACTAGAGCTGAAGTAGTGGAACTTGAGGGTCTTCTCAGTTCAAATCTTGGATTAGGAACACCTGTGGGTAACATATCTATAGACCCTGAAACATTCTCACAAGATTTGTTAAAATAGTTGGTAACTAAATCAAGAGCAAATAGCCAATTAGGACCAACGCCATTTACACTGGGTGTGTGTTCATTGAAGGTCACATTGGCTGACTCCTCAACTATCATGGTTCTGAGATTGTATACTCTATAAGCCTTAGCTTGAGAAAAGTATCCAATCAAGTGTCCATCATCTGATTTCTTAGCAAACTTGGCAATTTGTTCTTTGGTATTAAAGATGGTGCAAGGACATCCAAATGACCTAAGAAAATCAATGAAAGGTTTTCTCTTGTGCTAAAGTTCATAAGGAGTCTTACCATGTGTCTTAACCACTAAAATTCTATTCTGCACATAGCAAGCAGTGTTGACTGCCTCTGCCAAGAAGGTGATGGGTAGCTTAGAGTCAGAAAACATGGTTCTTGTAGCTTAAATCATTGTCCTGTTTTTCCTCTCAACAACACTATTTTGCTGAGGAGTCCTAGGAGTATTGTATTGTCTTGTAATGTCCTTTTCATCAGAAAAGGTATCAAGGATTTAGTTCTTGCATTCAGTTCCTTGATAACATCTCATGGTTTTGACCTTGTGACTAGATTGATTCTCAATTCTTAGGATGAAGTTCTTCAATCTCAGGGGTCTCATTTTTAGTTCTAAGAAAGAAGAAACAAATGAATCTTGTAACATCATCTGTGATCACCAAACAATAAGAGTTCCTTCCTAGACTCATTACACTAGTGAGGCCAAAAAGATTCACATGTTACAAGTGTAGGGGAGTAGTAATTGAGTTTCATTCCTTTAGCTTGTGAGATACCTTATGTTGTTTTCCTTTCAAGCATGCAACATAGTGGTCATCACTTCTAAATTCTTTCTTTGGAATTCCAGTTACCAAATCATTCTTAATTAGTTTATTCACATTTTTAATGTTTAGATAGCACATTCTTTTATGCTAGAGGAAAGATTCATCACTATTTGCTTTAGACACAAAGCATGAAACTTCTCCAGAGGGAGATGTTTCTTGCAAGTCTATATTGTACATGTTCCCTTTCCTGGGGGCTCTGAATAGGATGTGCTCATGAGAAATGACCATCTTGGGCTTGAGAACAATGCACTCATGCTCATTAATAGCATGTTATGACTCTAATCACAAAATTGAGATACACTCAGGAGATTGTATCCAAGCTCCTTGACAAAGTTTACGTTTTTAATGTTGAGCTTAACATTTGTGAACTTACCCCTTCCAGTAATGTAACCACCAGCATCTCCTCCAAAAGCAACTGGTCCTCCATCAATCTTTTTTAATTTTTGGAGTAGTGACCTATTGCCTATCATATGCCTGGAATAGCCACTATCAATGATCCATACATTCTTATTTTGTCTATAGTTGTTTCTGCACAAAAGACATAATTAGTTACATTTGCAAACCCAAGCCTTGCTTGTCTTGGGTTCATCAAAAGAAGTTGAAGGTAATGCAACAGTGGTAGATCCTATAGTCATGTTTTGAGTATCTTTTGTTGTTGTAGATGGAGAACTTTCAGTCACTTGGTCTTCTTGGACTTCCACACCACCTTTGGATGCTAGACTTGACCTTCAATACTTCAGAAGTTTTACTAACTTTGAAAGTTTTGATGACTGAATCTTCAGAAGATCTTGCTAGCACTGCAGCAGGTTTTGGTGCTTCGGAAGTATTCCCTTCTTCCGAGACCAAATTTTCTTCTGAAAGCAATTTTCCATTTGCCTTCATCTTCATTTTGGAGCTTCCGAAGGAAATAGATTTTCCTTCCGAAGCTTGTTTCTTCTTGAAACTCTTAGAAGTCTCTTTCTTGATCATATGGAGAGTTCATTTAGGATTGTAAGCACAATCCTTAGCAAGATGAGAGGAACTCTCACACATAACACATTCTAACTTCTTCTTCCTAAGAGCCTTCTTTTGTGAACAAGGCTGAACTTGATCACTTTCCTTCTCTATCTTTATCTTTGCAGATGTAGTGGAAGTCGTTTTAGGGTGAGGACTTCCTTTAGAGTTCGATGGTTAAGACTGTGTAGCAATGGTACATAGCTGATCAGCCTTCTTTTTGGTGCTAGGATGAGTTGATACTGAACTTAAACTCCTGGTACTAGAGGTTAGGTTAGTGTCTTTAGCCTTCACTACTTCAAATCCTGTAGAGATGAAAACATGTTTCTGCTTATAGTTGAAAGTAGTCTTGATCTCTTGAGCTTAGCTTTTCTTTTGTTCTTTCTGATCAAGATCCTTCTCATAGATTTGGTCATCACAGTCTTCTTACTCTCCTCTAAAGGATAGTGACCCTACTTAGAATCCTCTTCTTCACTCTTCTCAGAGGCATTCTCCACTATCACTTCTTCATCCTCTTCAGTCAAGGGGTCTATGAGAGGAAGCTCATCTTTATAAGTTTCACACCTAGGAGATCTTACAAACAAGATGGTGTGTGGAGGAGATATCACATTAGATCCTAGTCCCTGCTTATTTTGATAACAAACTTTTGCATGAAAGGATGAGGATATGATGTTCTTTAAGGTTTCTTCTTCAAGAACACATTTTTCTGCCCTAGCTTTGCTAATCACAAGCTTAGCCTGGCATTCAGTCAACTTGGTTATGAGATCTTTGATCTGAGTCCTGTAGTTGGCGTGTTCATGTTTAAGAACTGAAATGGTTTTCTCTAAGTCCTCTATTTTCAGTTTATAATCATTTTTAGATCTTTTGAAATTAGATTTTAAGATAATCAAGGACTGAAGATTAGATCTCATCTCTAAGTTGTAGGACTTGTATCCATTAACTTTAGCAATACATTTAGGTGTACAGAGATGTTCCAATACTATTGCTTCATTATGGTGAGCCATTAGTGCTTGGTTTGGAGATACATATTCCACCTGAAAACTCTAGTCAAAACCTCCTTCTTCAATAGCAACTACAACTTGCTATTTTGGCTTCTCATTCTGGGTGGCTTTCTCAGTTTAGTATGGTCTAGTTTGTGCTTGGCCACCATTTGTTCTTGGTTCCATGAACTCTCTAGCAAAGAGGCCCATTTGGTTGCAGTTGTAGCACTTGACTTTGCTTTTATCCAGCCCAAACTTTCCATTGGTTGTATTGCTTGGAAACTTCCTTCCTGTCCTTATGTAGAACTTCTTGGCTCTGTGAGTGAGAAGAGCCATCTATTGGACTATTTCCATATACTCAAAATCATCTGGATGGATACAGTCAAAATATTCAAGGGTGAATAGAAAGTTTCCTGAGCTTTATCAGAAGACACAAAGGCATGTAAAGAACTTGTCTCTTGGAATAGGTGTCCTTGAGTGTAGCTTTCCCTTTGTGTCTCCGGGAAGGTGATGAAAGGACCCTTTTACGAGTTGTCAGGGTAGCATATAAGATAATTTTGAGGTTCTATGCTATCCCTTTTAGTCACATGCAAGGCTGAACTCATCTGATTGTTGGAGTTACCAGATAAACCTTGCATGTTCATCTCCATCTGGTATCCACTGAGAATACCATACAACTCAGTAAAGTAAGAGTCTTAAGATTCTCAGTTCTCTTGATAAAAACACAGTAATGTGTCCATTACCTAGGAAAACAGGACATAAATTTTCTTACACTGTCCCTGTTTTAAAGAGTCACTCAAACATCCATTAGAGTGTCCATAATCTCAACATACCTGAAGTATTGTTAAGTAATGGTTTCACCTATTTTAAAAGTGAAGTTTTCAAACTGCTGCTTCAAGAGATCCTTCTTGTTCTCATTGGCTTCAGTAGAACCCTCATACATTAGTTTCAATGCATCCCAAAGCTACTTAGTTGTTTTGCATTTCTTGAAACCTTTGTGTTCATAGTTTGGAAGAGCAATCTGAAGGGCTACAATGGCTTTCTGATCTTTCTCAACTCTCTTTCTGTCTTCATCATAGTAATCAGCCACAACCTTTGGAATGTTTCCACCTACAATAGCTGAGGAGGTGCTCGGTATGAAAGCTCCTCAGACAACATATTCCCATATCCTAGAGTCTTGTGACTTGATGAAACCTTCCATTATTTGGCACCAAGTGTCAAAGTCTTCAGGAGTGATCAGTGGGAACTTTGTCATGGTTCCAATTTCCATATCAGCTTTAGTAATAGCTTCCATATGAGATGCTAAGTATTTTGTGTGTGTGAGGGATCTTAAGATGGTAAGATCTTACAATCAAGAGCCTGAAAAGCTCTGATACCAATTGTAGGACCGTTTAAAGGGTTGATCACTTACAACACACAATAGGGAGTTTTTGAGTTAAAACACTTAACAAATCAAGTGGGGAACTAATAACCACTCACACCTTGATACTAAGTAACACAAGTAATAAAGAGATAGCACAAGAACAATAACAATAACACAAGTGTTTGGTTTTCAAGAATGTTGTATATTGCTCTCAAGTCCCTTACAAGTATTTACAAAGCATAAAGGATTTGAGATTACAATGGGACCTGATATACTTTATACTACATCTTACAACCAGCCATACTTTGAAGGTCTGCTGGATACATGATCTAGACAACAACAAAATCAATGTAGAATCAAAAGGCAGATTGTCTTTTGACTAGTGTCTATTACATGCCATAGCTCACATCCTAATATATTACAAAAAGGATAAAAGTACATAAAGTAGAATGTAGCAGACTCAAGACCTCAATATACAATTTACCAAAAGCATGGACCTTTCACCAACTTGTGAAAGTTGGTGAGTTAAACAGAGTTGCAACGGAAAGGGAACTTTATAATAAAAGGTAAATCAGATAAAGCATGTACTCAAAATTCTTTGGAGGAAATCTTTCTTCAAGTGTTTGCTTCGCAAAACTTTGTCTTTGAAGCTTGGAAGACTTCATGTTTGGCTTCGGAAGATATTGGCCTTGGCTTCGGAAGATTTCACACTTACAATATTTTCTAAGGGAGAGTGTAAAACTTCTGAAGCATTCTAAATCCGTACTTCTGTGTATGCATGCAAGATAAACTTTGGATGTTTTGGGTTCCATCAGCCTTATATGAATCCTTACATTCTTTATTTTGGAGCTTCCATAAGGCATTTTGGAGCTTACATAAGGAAAAGAGTTTCCTTCCGAAGCTTGCTTCTTCTTCAACTTCTTAGAATTTTCTTTCTTGATCATGTGGATAGTACATTTAGGATTGTAGAGGCAATCCTTTGCAAAATGAGAAGTACTACCACACATGACACAATCCATTTTCTTCCTTCTAAGACCTTTTCTTTGAGAACAAGGCTAAACTTGATCACTTTCCTTCTTCATTTTTAATGATCTTTGCAAATAATGTGCCAATTCTTTTAGGGCGAGTACTACCTTTAAAGTTGTATGGTTCAGGTTGTGTACTAGTGGTACACAACTAATCACCCTTCTTCATCATGTTGGGGTGAATTTAACATAAACTATAAGTTCTAGTATGAGACTTCAAGTTTGAGTTTTCAACCTTAAATTAAGGCCCCGTTCCTGGGACGCTTAAAGTTGGACAAACATCGCTCTTAAAATATTAAACATACAATCATATTACTAAAATTTTGCAGCGGAATCAATTAACTAAAACCATTTCATATGTTAATAATTGCCTTTGCAAAATAATACAACATTGTTGATCATTACATAATATCATTTGTTCGCATTACAATGCATAAACAACATCGTTATACAAAATGGATGTCATCCAAAACTTGCCAAGTTGCCTTGTGCCATCCTCAACAACTCTTACCTACCAACTAGAAAACACATAAAAAGTCAGTGTTGCTAAGTGAGTTATAGTTTTATAAAATATATTATACTTCACTTTCGTTTAAAACCGTTCTTTACTTTCATATGTGATCATGCATCATACGTACAAATAGATAATCTTATTATTATCTTCCACCATCATTAGTTAACATTCATTCATTCGTCATGTATGTCAACGTTATCTTTCGTTCTCATTCATAGTCTTCCTTACCGTAAATTTCATATACATTTCGGACCAATGTCATGTGTTATACCATAACACTATGCACGAAGCTGGTTACTGAGCCTGAGGTCTATCAATAGACCCCAAACATTATGCATGAAGCTGACTCTAGTACTTAGGGCAAGCGACAAGGGTCCCATACGTATGAGAAATCACAAAGTATAGACCCATGTGTGCATCCTTCTAGGTTAGCTAGTCCGCACACAATTGAACTAACAACTTCCATTGGTTGTGAATCTCCTTACATTTGCTTGCAAGACTTTTCATACGTTCATTCTTATTTTCATTCATTCTTCCTTATGTTCCTCTTTCATCATCATTAATTTATTCTTTCATTACATAATATTTTACATTCATTAATAATAAATACTACGCAAAGCCATGGAAATATACATAGTAAGGAATCATAAAGAAGACATCACATAAATATACATAACATCATCACACATTATCATATAGCATCATACAACACCATGTAACCATCTAACATCATCCCTGGGAGCATCCCAAGTCATAGCCTAAAACTTACCTTTTCCCAAAAATTTCAGAAATAATTCTAAGGCATTAGGCGCATGGACACTATGCAGGTGCATGGCCATCATACGGGCACTTGGCCTTCTAGGCACATGGAACACTTAAGCGCCTGGGAAAACTCTTAGGCGCATGGAACACTTAAACGCATGGGAAAACTCTTAGGCAGAAGGGCACTATACAAGTGCATGGCCAACACTTAGTCATTTCGAGCAACAATGTAGGCGCATGGGCCTTATGCAGGCGCATGACCCTGACTTAGGCGCATGGGCACAATTCAGGCGCTTGAACAACTACTTGCAACAAACATCATCAGAATTCATTCCCAAATCGAATTCTAACATGTTCCAATATTAGTTCTAACATTCAAAGAAACATAAACATGCTCGTAATATAAATATTACCATAAATCACCCCAAACATAGACACACCCACAATTCACACACATATACATACGGGTATACACACCTAACATTATAAAAACATTTTAATGCATTTCCACCCCTAAAATTAGTAAAACCATGTAAAAGTGGGGTTCTCGGCCTCACCTTTGGCAATCTTTCAGATAGACTTCTTCAAACCCTAATGCATTAGGAGTTCAAGCACCTAAACACCAAACACACATAAGCACAACCACGAGGCTAAAACTAGCCTAGAACACCTATAACATCAAATTCTTACCTTAAATTTGACTTCTTCTTCTTCTTAAAAAACCCGAGAGTTCTTCTGCTCTATCTCTCTCTAGGAATCGGCAGAAAGTTGATGTACTAGATTATGGGCCGCCATGTTACCTTTTTAAACATAGTACTAATAATTTTTGGCCCTTGTACAATATTAACCCTTTAACTTGGGTTTTATTACTTTTCTTTATTTTATTCTTCTTTTTCCTTTAAAAATCTGGGTGTTACAAGTCCACCCCCCTTATATAGGTTTCATCCCCAAAACATGTTATTAGTCAAACAGATGAGGGTAATGTTGTCTTATTTTTTTTCTGTCTCCCACATAGACTCAGATCCCTTTCTATGTTTCCGTTGTACTCGCACCTAGGGGTATCACGTGTAGCCTAGCAGTGGACCTATGAGCTTCTAGTTTTATGGCACAGCCCTCTATCACATCAGTAATTCTAGTGGACTTATGTGTTTGTGTCGGTAAGAAGGAATCAAATTCAAGGTAAGAATTCATAGTTTTTAAGTGTTTATGTCGGGTTTTATCCCGGTTATATGTTTATGTGCTTATGTGTTTGTGTATGTGCTCGGGTGTGTGTGTTTAGTGGTGTTTTTAGGTGTTTAAACTCAGTTGTAAAAAGGGTTAGAAGGAAGGAATACCCAAGTAGCACCAGGTGAGTTATAGACCCTGGTTGCTACTTGTTTTGAACATCTTTAGGGCTGAAAATGTATTAAAATGGTTTTACAAAGTTTATGTATGTTTACCCGTATGTATTATGGATGTTGAATGTTGGTTCTTAGATGCTTATAGGTTGTTCATGTTTAGAATAGCCATGTTAAGCTTAGAACTTATAGGTATGATGAATGGGTTCAAAATCATACTAGAAACATGTGACACAGAAGGTTCATGCGCATAGATAAGGCTCATGCGCCTGAAATTGGCTTAGAAGATTTTAAGTGCAAACCATGCGACTAAACAGTAGCCTATGCACCCAATATTGCCTTAGAAATGTCTAAGTATAGCCCATGCGCCCAAGCGACCCATGCGCCTAAGTGTTCATACGCCCAAATAGTGCCCATGCGTCTGGATAGTTCATGCGCCTAAGTGTCAAAATGGTTAAGTGTTGGCTGATGTGCCTACATAGTGATCAAACACCCAAACAGGGCTCATGCACCTAAATAGTGTCCAAGCGCCTAACACTTAGAATTTATTACAAAATTTTTCAGAGTCTGTGCTTTTAGGGTTCTTGACCGAGGTTGACTAGGGCTTATTAATGATGGGTTTTGTTAGGATCTGGTATTTGAACGAAACACCAACTGATTAATGTGTTCAACCAAACCAAATAGTACGGAATCCTATTTGATTGGCGATCCAATCAGTGAGAACGCACGTAGACACAATAAGGTATTGAATCTAACGTCAAGAATCGATTAGGAATCGATCTATAACATTCTATGAACTTGGAATACGAATTTAGAGGCTTCTGGACAGCTAGGGTACGTTTGGAGTCGAAGTGGATTGAATGCTTACATTTTTCCATGAATTAGGTGGTATTTATAGGTTAGGGTTTCTCATTTGGGCGACTGAACCTTTTGCATGGTTCAGTCGTGCGATTGAGTCATACTGTTGGTCCATTCGCTCGACTGAGTATTCAGTCGTGTGACTGAGCCATTCTTATATGACAATCATACGACTGATCCAATCTCCTGGTTCAGTCGTGTGACTGAGTCATTCGCATGATGTTGATCCTGCGTTTGGTCCATTAGCATGGGCCATTCGCATGATAACTTCATGTTATTAAGTTTAAAATTATTAAATGTCATAATATTATTTATATTAAATCAATCAACCACAAACCTATATAATCAAGTCAATATGTGTTAAACAACTCATTAATGAAATATTAAACATTACAAGTAATAATCAAATATTCTCATTTCATTAAGTACCCAATATTACATCAGTGTAAGACATTCAAGACATATTACATTAAGATCAGGATCTAGGTACATATATGTATCAACAAACTCCCCCTTGGGCCTAGATCTATCTATTGTCTAACATCTTTCATAATTTCCTCAAAATTCTTGTACTTAGCTTCTCTAGTGACTCCTATATTTATCTCGAAAGCAAAACAGAGTCGTATCACCTTCTGAAATTGTAAAGCTTGTACAATATCTTGTGAGTCCTAGAACAGTGGCCACTTGTATAAAGTATAAACATCTTTTGCTGACAAGTTGGTGAGCCACATTGGGTCAAACACCCTAATGGTTTCCATTGTACCATTTCTGTTCAAGACTTTCACAGCCTCTCTCGTTCTCCAATCATAGTACCACCATTTGAAGTGTGGAGTGAAGTCCTGTGGCATCTCACGTAGTGGGATCTTTGACATTGTACGCGGTGAACTCCACTTCAACACTACTTTTGGTTTGCCAGTTATGGCGTTAACCGCAGATCGTCTGATGTACCTTGTTGGTTGTTGAGGTTTGAAGTTGACCCATCTGGTGTGGTACTCCCTCTTTAGAGCTGCTTCAAACCAGCCTGACATCTTACGAGGGTCAGCGTATAGCAATTTTAACTTTGCTAACTAGTTAAGCTCAAAAACTGGAAGAGTCTTCAGATCATGTGGGAATCTGAAGTACTTAATTCCCTTCTCACGTTTAACAGCGTAAACGTTGAGGTCTTCAAAATGTGCCCACGCTATGATCCTGCCCACCACCTTTTGATGTTTCTTGACCTTATACAGTTTGGTGTAGACAGTTGATGTTGAAGCACTGCGTTGGGCTCTTATTTCTTCAAAACACGCCGCCCATTCAGCCTTTTTGATGTTCACTTTAGCATCAGTGGCTTGGGCCTTCTCTTTATCCTTCTCGGACTCTTGCTCCATTCTA
>BJCM01207397.1:0-26074 GCA_018326385.1 Flaveria bidentis
GATTGTGTGGATGTGGTGTTGAGTCATAGAGGATAGGTGAAGGATCAAGGAAAGAGTAGTTTGGTGGGGGAGAGGTGGTGGGGTTTGCATAGGGGAAAGAGTTTTCATCAAAGGTGACATGTCGGCTTAAGAGCACTTTTCCGGTTGAGATTTCAAGACAACGGTAGCCTCGAAAGTCAGCCGGATAACCGAGGAAGACACATTTTGTGGATTTAAGGGAAAGTTTGTTTGATCTAGTTGAGGAGGTGTTCAGGTAGCATGTACAACCGAACACCCGAAGGTGGTCATACGTTGGTTGTTTTAGGTAGAGGGCGAGGGTAGGGGTGTGGTAGTTGAGAACCGAGGTGGGGAGGATGTTATGAAGATAACACGCCGTATGTAGCGCCTCTACCCAGAAAGTTGGTGGTAATGAAGCGTGTGTGAGTAGGCTAAGCATTATTTCGTTTAATCGGCGAATCATTCTTTCGGACTTCCCATTTGTTGAGACGTTTGAGGACACGAGAAACGAAATTGTAGACCGTTGGTCTTTGCAAAGTTGTGGAAGGAGTGATTGTCAAATTCACCCCCTAAATCACATTGGAATGATCGTATAATGGTGTTAAATTGTGTTTTAATATAGGTGTGAAAATTTGAGAATTTTTGAAATGTTTCAGATTTAAATTTCAAAGGGAAAACCCATGTGTAGTGGGTGTAATCATCAACTAACACCATATAATATTTGTACCCGGTTTTGCTTGTGTAGGGGAGGTCCACAAGTCACAATGAACAATATCAAATGGTAAAATAGTTGTAGATTGAGACACACAAAAGGGTAATCGTTTGTGCTTTGACAGTTGGCATGAATTGCAAACTAGATTCAATGCCCGTTTATTACACGAAATTGATTTAGTGGAAACAAGATAATTTAAAACTGGAAGCCCTGGATGTCCTAAGCGATCATGCCAAGGATCTTGAGCAGTGGTGGTGAAAGCAGTTGGAACCGTTAGACTTGACACCGGGTATGAGACCGGATAAAGATGGCTCGAGCTATTGTGGCGAGTTAGAATCTTGCCAGTCTTGAGTTCGGCGGCAGGTTGGTCAGTGGGTGGAGTTGTGTTGGATTCGGCCATGGGATGAAGTTGCAATGGTAAAGGAACAGAGGGAAATGGCTGCAAAAGGAACAGAAAGACTAGGTTTGTGCCTGGTCAGCTGATACCATGTAAGATAATGGTAATAGGCAGAAAATGATCGATGCCCTTCATTCTCCATTCACAAAAATATATACACAATACATTTAATTACTTCCCTAAACTAGAAATGGAAACAATACAATAATACAGCCAATGACATCCCTAAAAATCATCAATCAAATAAATATAATATATTCTTTGTTAATACTTTTAACCCACTGTCGTCTAGGAACTATTATTGAAGCACAACATGTGCTCCCACTACCACGAAATCCTTTAACTGGTTTTCCTGAACCCTTCCATGCACATTCACTCTGAATCTTTCCTGTGTCTCTAGGTTTCTTACTTGCAAAGCAAACCTTCTTCTGCCTATGAGATTCTGTGAACTGGATTTTAGTCTTCTTCTGAACTGGAACATCACTTCCTTCAGATGGTAAACTGACCATATACAATGAACCCATTTTCTTTCCACGAGCAATGACAAGATTCCCTTGAAACAACTTTCCACTGCTTATTCCCAAACTTAACCTCATGTCCTCGTTCATCCAACTGACTGATAGAAATCAACTGTTTCTTCAAATCAGGATTCACTCTGACATCTTTCAAAGTCCATAAACCAACTGAAGTAACTAAATCCATGTCACCCATGCTCGTAACATCAAGAACATCATTGTTTGCCAGTCTTACCTTACCAAAATCACCTTTTTTTAGATTCTACAATGCTTCGCTCTAGTGGGTAGCATGAAACGAAGCTCTAGAATCCATGACCCAGGAATCCTGCTCTCCATGCTACAGATTAAAGCATCATCGTCTGAGTAGTCTGCTGCAGTGTTAACTTCTTTATAATCATTCAGACACTGATTCCTAAAGTGTCCCACCTGTTTACGGTTCCAACATGTCACATCATTCCGAGCCTTAGACTGACTTCTTTTCTTGTTCTTGCTCCCACTACCTCTGTTATTCTTTCTTCCCCTGCCAACATTCAGTAATTCACTTGATGATTCACCTGAATTTCTTCGTCTGACGTCTTCACCCATAATAATATCCCGAATTCCTTTTAAAGTGAACGCACTGGTGGAACTAGTAATCGTTGTAACAGTACCAGCCTAACTATCGGGCAATGATGATAACAGTAGTAGAGCCTGAACCTCATCCTCAAATTTAATGCCAATTGACCCAAGTCTTGACAAAATTGAGTTCAAGTTGTTGATGTGCATTAAAACTGAACTTCCCTCTTTCATCTTTGTATTAACCAGCTCTCGAATCAAGAAAACCTTATTTGCTGCCGGAGGCTTCTCGTACATATTAGATAACGCATCCTTGATACCTTTTGCTGTGGTTTCCTTCAGAATGTTGAACGCAACATCCTTTGTCAGTGACAATCTAATAACCGCCTTGGCCTTTTTATGTAAAGTTTCCCACTCAGTTATTTCCATCTTTTCTGGTTTATCACCCAAAACAACATCCAAGTCTTTTGGAACAAGCAAATCCTCCATTTGCATTTTCCACCAACCAAAGTCGTTCCATTAAATTCTCAATTTGAAGTTTTCTACTCTGCCATTATCTCAAACTACAATCTCTTTACTAATCAAGTCAAAACTGAAAGTAATGCCAAACACAACTGCGGCGGGCTGCCTGAACTTGAGTGTTGTTCTATTGAACACTACCCTTTTTCCTCAGTCTCAAAAAACAATAAACAAACTAGTTCAACAATGCACCTGCGAGTTCTCGACTTTGACTCGGTAATTTTATCAAGAATACTTGGATAAAATAACTAACCTCCAATGATCTTGGCTACACTACCATAGATCTCGACAATCACACCAAAACGAATACTAATATCAAAACCCGATTATTAAACCCGAAGCCAAACCCGATAACCAATAATCAGAAATAAATAAACAAAGTATACCTTTGTTTTAATCTTGGAATAATCGGTCAAACACAAGACGGTTTTGTTGACTTTTGATCTTTTATTGGGAAGTGCAAACCAAAAAAAAGGCTACTGCTTTTTTTTTCCTTCTTTTTGTTTGATGCCCAAACAAGCAAGCACACACACACCACAAAATTAATGGTTCTTTTATCTGTGATGCGCCTTCGAGAACACAAAGAAAGAAAACGAAACAAGGTTGACTTTCTTTTTTCTTTCCGGTGTGTTGTAAACGTGGGTAGGGTAGGGTGATGAATATGAAACCATGTCAACTAGGGGCGGCGACGGACTGCCGGCGGCTAACCCTAAATTGTGTTTTCCTCTCGCATTGTGTTTCTCTTATGTGTAACGAGCCGTAGCTTTGATACCACTTGTTATGGATCCGGGTGTAGATCGACACACAACACAATCAAACTGCGAGAGAATTATAATAAAGATGAACACGCGAGATTTAACGTGGTTCGGTCGATGTGACCTACGTCCACGGGCAACAATCGGGGTAATACTTTTATTGCTTTCTATCTCACTCGTGAGGAATTACAAATACAATACACAATATAAATAGGGAAAATTAGGGTTTACAACTTAATCCCCAAGAAAACCCTAATGGGCTACAATTAAATAAAAACATGCCAAGTCTTTAATTTAATTAATTAGCCACTAAGTTTTGTTTTAACCCGAGCCCAAATCAAGACTCCACAAACCCAACATCTCTCATAATAAATACGAAAGTTATAAAAACAATTAATTTGACTTTCCTTTCTAACTAAGATATGTTAAAACAAATAGATCTATATTTATGTTTGTTGTCTCTCTCATATTAAATAATAATTATTGTAAATTAGTAAACTAAACTATTAAACATCTAAAATATAAATGTAGTTATTTTAATAATTTATTAATACATATTAAATATAGAGTAATAATTTCTAATTCATTTTGTCTTATAACTTTTAAATATTCATTATATTTTATTTCACCAATGGATAATAACATCTAGAAAATAAAATATTCATAAAACTAATTATTTTGATATGTTTTATTTATTCCACCCATGTAATACATGGGCTCTAACCTAGTAAAATAAATAAAGAGAAGAAAAAGGAGACTAATATAAAGAGCAAAAGATGAAAGAAACTAGTATGAGAATAAAACAGGTGCCTTTCTAATGCTAAAAATACAAATATTTAGTTTTTAATTTAAATAAACTGGATGGAGGCTTGAAAACAGTATGGTCTGGCAACACAAACTCAACCCTTTTATTAAATGTGTTAGCCATGTCGACTGGTTTACGATACATACCTGCTACCTATTAGCCCCAAGCCTAACCCGTTTATTTTGTGTCTGGTTCATACGGGAAGTGCCTGTTGGCCTAGACCTTTGATCGAACACAATGCCGCCAAGAATCATGCTGAACAAGAACAAAGAGCATGATGATTTTATGGAATGCCTCCAATTCTTTTTGTATTTATTGATGAAAACACACCAAATACAATAATCCCTAACCTATATTTATAATAAACCAAATACTTAATCACCAAGATATCTAATGACTCTTCCTAGGAAACATAAGCAAACCTCCTAAAATAAAAATACCAAATATAAGACACCAAACCATAAAGTCATAAACAAACTTACCAAAACAAATAAACGTAAATAAATATTTTAACTTACTAAACCACCCCTCCAAATATTGGGCCTTGACAAGATTAGTCCAACAGTGTTGCCTTATGTTTTATTTAAAAAGGTATTATATTCTTTATATCCCAATCTCCTTGTGCAGAGCATTTCCTTGGAACAAGCAAAAAGATTTACAAAATACAGAGAAAGGAAGGGTCTTATTGAGAAAGACGTGGTATGAGTGGGAAGACAGATTATACACCAGCCTCTGATTATTCACAACACGGGTTTTTTTCTTTGATAACTAAGCATTTTATTTACTTTTTCAAGGTAAGGACTGATAGGTCACTAGCATTTTATGAGGGTGATGACAATCCAGATGTACGCCTTATGCGTGACATATTGTTGACTTACTCTTTCTACAACTTTGATCTTGGTTACTGTCAGGTAACACTCTACCATTGCCAGTTCTTTTTGCTATGAAGTGGTAAAATTGGTTAGTTGGGGGGCTGGGTAAAAGATCTTAATAGTTTAAATCTGAAGGGGTCATTTTGGTTTGGGCAAAACAAGATTGGTCTGGTTGAGTTGATCCAAAGCATGATTTGTTCCAAATTATGATTTTTTTTATAAAAAGTTAATTGTGTCGAACATGATGATTACGGAAACTAATTATTCAGTATTATCTATTTTATTACAAAAATGTTTTATAGGTCTAATGAATAAAAAATACAATTTGTGCGGGGCATTCTTACCCATTCCTTTTTTAGCAATTTCTTTATTTGACCAGCTTAACCTCCCAGAGATGAACAAAAAGTAACCAGAATTGGCCCATTCATACAAAACAAATGGATCTAAATTGCCACCTATAGCTGACACATATTTTCTGTTTTATACATAAGGATACTTAAAATTGGTGTTGGTTATTTTGATTAATGTTTTAAAGTTGTACGTTACTGATTTGCTGACTTGTGTTCTGGATCTGTTTGTTCGTATATAAAGAATGTTCGTAAATGTTGATATAAGTTACTTCTCACAGGGCATGAGTGATCTCCTTTCCCCAATATTATACATCATGAAAGATGAATCAGAAGCATTTTGGTGCTTTGTTTATCTATTGGAACGGCTTGGACCAAATTTCAACCGTGATCAAAGTGGCATGCACTCTCAACTTTTTGCACTGTCCAAGGTCCTCTCTCTATCTCCACCCCTTTTATAGTGTGTGTTTCTTAATATATGCACATTGTATTTCACTTGCTTTGATTGGTCAAAACATGGAACTAGAAGTGGGCAAGTGGCAACTTTGACCTATTTTTGGGTTGGTGTATTCAGATGGGTTGAAAGTTGCTTTTGCTTAAAGCATATTCAAAATGTTTTAAACCTCCTAATCTGGTCCAACTGACGCAGAACCGGACCCTTACTAAAAACTTACTCATTCTCCTTACTCGACCAACCCATTTTTCCATCAGTGTGTTAAAATTTTTCATGTGAAACCGACTAGTTATACATGGATTATTGTAGATCTTTTTTTATGGGAATCTTGGATTAATGTGTTATTAGATTTAATTTCTAACATTGTGTTTTCTTGTTTGATATGGTAGTTGGTGGAAATTCTTGACAATCCATTACATAACTATTTCAAGCAGAATGACTGCTTGAATTATTTCTTCTGTTTCCGCTGGATTCTTATTCAATTCAAAAGGCAAGTATACTCTTTATCTTTGTGCCCAATTTACATTTTTCATACCAAATTTTAGGGAAAGTGAAGTCTTCACTGCACTTCGTGTGACAAGTATTGAACGTAGTTGCGTTTCGTCGCTGTAAACAAGAAAAAAAATGGTCACTATCCACAAAATATATAATTGAGAATATAGGTAATAACATCTAGATACCTCATATGATTTAAATTTTAGAGTCAACTACACGATGATCCTTGTGGAGTGACATGTCACCGTAGTTAATGGATTGTTGTGGGTGGCCAGAGATACAAAGAAGAATAATTTATTTTTCCTGTGGTTGAGGGGGTTGGATTGAATTTTTTTGGGGTTCCACATCTTTATCTTTTAAAATTTTGTTTTGTCTTTTGTACTGGATCCCACAATTGTCTTTGCTTCTTCGATTTCCCGGCAATGGAACCAAATGATAGAACCCAAAAAATCAAACGGAACAAACGATGAAATTTGATGCAATTTGATGCAATTGATAACTAGTCGTCTACAGACTTCAATCCAATTCGAAACGGATTAGATCTCCAGATACTGCCCTAGACCAATTTCAACATAAGCAAGACAACCTCTAATCTAAACATTAAATCAAGGATAAATAAAACAAAGGACTACTGACTGCTCTTGCTAACTCACCCACTTTCTAAAATTGAATCTTACCCTCCATTAAGTTTCCCTCCATTTAGCAACAACTGGGTCAGATCTGATCTAGATTGAACCTGACCCAATAGTGGGTTCGTATCAACACGACAGTCCACTTCAAGAGGGACAAATCTTCAATTACACCAACTAGACAATCAAAATAGTAGACTTCAAAATAAACTAAAGAAGATTCTATTTCTACTCCAGCAGGTTCATAACTTCCCTCCCCACTATCTCTCCATTTTCTAGCAAATCTGATTGAACTGCTTGACTGGGTCAAAGTGGGCCCGAGAACCCCACCAGGGCTGCCCACAACAGCTGGGTCGACCCACGGTTTTGTATCATTAACACAAACTGTTTATTATGAACTTAAATAGGAGAAGATTGGTACATCTCTCCACTTATTCCTACCCATCTATTTATAAAAAAAGGAAGTTACTCCTAATCATAAAGAGAATCATACCTAATTGCTTATATTAAGCATGCTTTGACATTGACTGCTTTTCTTATATTTGATTTCCAAATTATTAAAACCCAAAAATAATTTCTGGACAGATCGAGAATTCTGACCCATGACACCTTTGACCAACTTTGACCATTGACATTCGACCCACAAACATGATCAGAACCATCATGTTTGTGCCAAGGAACATTTGTGTTAAATTTGATTGAATAGCGGGGACCATCCGTACATGATACTTGGGGACTAAACATGCAATAAGTAATGTCAAATAGGAACACAAAAATTACACATTCTAGTAGCAATATAATTTTCTAGAAAAGAAAAAAAGATTTATGAGGCTTTATGCTTTAGAATAAAGGGGATATTCCCCGCTAAACTTGCAGAATTACATATGTTTCCAAATCATGCTTGAAGACAATTGTTCATTATGCATTGAAAACTTGTGTTTGGTGAAACATGTAATTTTGCAAGTTTACAAAAGAATGTATTCCTCCTGAATGGGTGGGTGGAGATAGCTACTGGGGTGCTCATAAACAGTTGAAACCAATTGAACCGTCTAAACCGAATCAAATCGGCTTGTTCAGCCGGTTTGGGTTTATACGGTTTTTGGTTTGGAACTTGGCCGTGTAAACCAATCACGGCCAAGTTTAACTTTTCTTACGTCTTCTTTTATGTTTTTAAGATGCAGTTGTTTTAAAATTTTAATATTCATGTACCATTTGATAAATTAGAAGGAAAATAAATAAATAAATAAATAAAGACGCAACTAATGATCTTGAAAAAAAAAAGCCTAAACTAGCGTTTGGCTGACCCAACCATCCCAGCTGCTTTGGCTTGATATTTTCTAGAACCGTACTTACCAATTCGACCCAAAAGCTCCATCAAAACCATCGAACCTGACCATGAACTCCCATAATTGGCACCTCTATATTCAATAATTCAACCAGAAGTTGATTATATTATATCTGAGGAAGTCTATATTGCCGTAAATACAAAGGGAAATGAGAAATATACTATACTGTATACTATCTTCTAACCTAATAACATATTCTTTGTTTATTATTATTTTTTTTTGTTGAAAGGACCTAGATTCCATTGTAACTGATGTTGGTGATGTTATCCCAGGGAGTTCGAATACGAGACAACATTAAGGTTATGGGAGATTTTATGGACTCACTACCCTAGTGAGCATCTACATCTATACGTATGTGTTGCCATCCTTAAACGACAACGAGACAAAATAATAGGGGAGCAAATGGACTTTGATACCCTTCTAAAGTTCATCAACGAATTAAGTGGTCAAATCGCCCTCGATCCCGTTCTTCGTGATGCAGAGGCTCTATGTGTATATGCCGGTGAGAACGGTGCCGCCTCTATTCCGCCAGGAACCCCGCCTTCATTACCATCCCCAGATGCTTCCATTTATCAACAACAAGACGATGAGGTGCTGTAGAACAGGATTTCCGGTGAAGATAAATAAAAACACATCAGTAAGTACAGTATGATACTGATGTTTAACCATGTAGTTTTTTACATGTTAGTTCCTATGTTTAAAACAATTAATGATGCAATTTGTAAAGCACAAAACAAGACATCCGTATTTATATTACAATCTTAGAACATCTACTCGTTGATTTTATATTGCGACATGTTATTTCATTTGTTTTTTGGCATGTATTAAATTCATGTGAGTAGAGTTTGCTATTTTCCTATATATGAATAAAGGGAATAAAAGAATGCCATCAGTAGTGGTTTTTGGTTTTTAGTGGTTTCACCACAAAGGTTTGAAGGGGTTTCATTATAGAGAAAAAATTGCATTATCTTCTCTACAACTTAATTTGGTGGCCTCAGCTCTTCGGCTGATTTGAGTGGGCGACGAGTTAGATGCCGCCGGTGGTTCGAGTGGACCGCCTTTGCCTGCTTATCTCCCCACTCTTGCATCTGCATGTTCGTTTAGAGAGAGAGGTTTTCGATTTTGAGAGACCTGGAGAGAGAGTTTGGGGTTTGGTGTTGCGGTTGTTACCAACGATGCCTGATGGCGGAATGAGTGCCGGTCCTGCTCACGGCTACACGGATGGTTCGCGTGTTGCCGATAGAAGCCGCCGACTGGCTTCCCCCATGCTCTTGTCGGCTGTTGTTACTGCCGACATCATGTAATGGTTGCACGATCCTTGATCTAGGGGTGTCTAGGGATAGAGAGGGGAATTATGTGTTGGCTTGAGATGCCAACGGCAATATTCTCCCACGGTGGTGCTAGACCCGATGTTAACATCTCATATGTATGTTCCTGTTTTCGATGATGGTTAAAAACACTAAGTTGGGGAGTCTCTGCTTATTTTGGTGTTAGATTCAGATTATTGGGTTGTTGATTCGATTTTTTGAGATTGGGATTTTCAAAAGGAGATCAAGTTGGTTTTCTTATGATTTTTGTCCTCTGTTCATGATTTGTGATGTTGAACTCCACTATTAAATGATAGGGTGATGGTTATACATCGAGCCCCAACCATTGCTCTTAAGATCACCGGCATTTGAACAGTCGTTTGGCCAGGGCTAGCAATGCCTGATCTGTTTATTATACGATTAAACCTGTTAAATAAAAAATTATTTTTGTAATTTTTTATATTTTTTAAAAGAATTAAAATCAGAAGACTAGAGCTTGTTATTTCTTATTCTTGGTGTATAAAAACATTTTTAAATAATTATATGAATAAAAATAGATGATTAAACAAATCATATTCATGTTGATACTTGTGTCACTCGTGTAATATTTAACTTGTTAAACACGATAAGACTTGTTTTGCTAACCCTATGTTTGGGTTTATACTTTTTATCTGTTTTTTTCTTTGCTAGGTTTTATTAAATGATACATTTATTTTGATTTTTGTTCACTATTGTTCGTGTTGAGCTAATGTTTATCAAAGGTTTTAAACTTACCTTATTTTGGTTTATTAATAATGAGCCATGGTTCCTATGAAATTAAATCTATGCATTTTGAAATAGTGCTTGTGTTGGCTTGTTGTTAGAAAAATCAATATGATGTTGAGGTTGGAAATACCATGATGTTGATAATGACGAGCCTTTGCTCGTCTAAGACTATCGCCCTGTGTTCATTTGTTATCTAATTTGTCATAAGAATTGCTGAGATTGAGTCTGCATTGTTTTGCTGTTAGAAAAATATGTTCGTTTTGGAAATATCACTATGTTGATGATGACGAACCTTAGGTCGTCTGAGGCTATGAGCCTATGCTCATTTGTGACCTTATTTGTCATACGAGGCGTGGCTGTGATGAAAAGACAACTATGTTGTTGGTTGCCTTGGCGTGGCTGCCATTTATGGCTAGCAGTTATGATCGGCAGTTCGATTTGCGTGTGACTGCTGATATTTGTGAATTGTTAATTTTGTGAACAAGCAAGTTTTAAAAGTTTGTTTATTGATTATCACTTTAATTGGATAGTTTTATAAAATCATGTCTATGTGATTACCATTTAATCATTACTAACCAATTGTGGATCTTTGAACTTGAAATCAAAAGTGGTTGCTTTTTTGTTATATTTTTATAATCATAATCAAGTTTTTTTTGCTTTTCTAATTATTTGCATTCAATTTACTTTTCATTATAAAAGACCTCAAAAATATTTTATTTCAATATTCGCATTTTGTATTTTAGTTTTAAGGTATTCAAGTTTGATACTTTCTATCAGTTTTCTATGGAGAGTACTCTTACTTATCGGTACTAGTTATATGTATTTAAGTCGTAAATTAATTTGTTCTTTTATCAAACTGTGACAACATGATCACATCCCGAATTTATGGGCAAAAAACCAGTTAAGAAAACTAGAAGGGGGATGATTTCTAGTTTAAAAGAAAGCAGAGAGTAAGGGTGGGCAAACAGAAAATACACTAAAGCCCACTATAAATAGAATGGTGGCCGCCCCATGTCTTTCTTGGTTATTGATCCAAAAGAGGAGAAAAAATTTATTGTTCTAGAGAGAGAAAGTCAAAGATTTTTATGTATTTCTCAATAAATCTAAGCTGGATTTATGTTTATTAGGTGTTTGTACACTAATTTGATAGATAAAGTTTGACACATTTACATGTGGTTACGTAGATCTTGGTTCATACTCTTCAGGTTAGAGTTTCATCAAGTTCTACATGACAACAAAGGTGAGTTCTAGATCTTCATTTTTACTCATTTATATATTTTGGACCTAGTATAGATACTATGAACATTTTGATAAAGTTTAAAGTGAGAAATATCACATTTTTACATGTTTTTATAAAGTTAATATGATAAAAAATAATGTTGTAAGAACCCTAGATTCAGGTAATCATATGCATGTTTAAGAAAAGTGGTTAAGTACAGGCTGATGTGAATGAAGTATAGTCACCCGCGTTAGTGATAGTCATCTGTATCAACTGTTAGAATATGTAGATGAGTAAAATTTAAGTATCCACATTGATAGTGTGTCCACATTGACTACCTAGATTATTCTATGCATGCCCAATGAGGATAAGTAAAATGGTGCATTCACATTGATGGCGATCATCCGCATTGAATACAAGACCATTCTAAGGGTTATAATGCTGATAAGTGTATAGAGTTACTTGTATAGATAATTTTACCCGCACTAATATAGTCACCCGCATTGCCATCTTCACCTGCATTGCCATATATTCACCTTTATTGACTTAGTCATATACATTGCCATTATTTAACCAAATTGAGATAGGTTAACTATAATGACCTGTACTTGGTATAGTTTGATGATAGATACTAACGTGACATAAATATAACAATACTTATCAAACTATATATATAGTAAAGAACCATAGATAACATATTATTATGGACACCTGGGATAAAATGTTTAAGTATGATGAATTGATAAAGTATAACCACAATCATGATAAAGTAAAAATAATAATTATTGTTATAAAATGATAGAGAAAGAAAAAAAATATAAAAATAATTAAAGTAAGTAAATGAGCCCACTATGTTAAAGTTCACATATGAAACCAAAGTACATGAGTTTTGTAAGCATGATAGGAGTTTGTATTCATTACATTCTCTATCAAATATGGGCTTTGCCTCATGCATACTTCTCGAATGATAGGAGTTGTCTGTACTACACACTCACTTGATAGGAGGCTTGCCTTGTGCACTACTTACCCCAATAGGAGTTATACCTTATGTATACTTACCCAATAGGAGCTTAATCATTTATTGCTAGCCCACCCGCACAAGAGTTTGTATCCATACAAGATTAAATGAGAACATAAAGTAAAAGTGATGTACACAGAAATGAAAGAATATCCATGTAAGGTATAACTTAAGTATGAATGTAATGTAATAGTGATAGTCAAGGCTAAGGTATTAGATAATAAAAGTAAAAAAATGTATAACTAAAGTGTTTTCCCAAAAGTTGTAAACTAGAATTTATTTCGTAATACTGGCTTTTGTATGTATATTATTTCTACATGTATGAAGTGATAAAAT
This sequence comes from Flaveria bidentis, assembly GCA_018326385.1. NCBI lineage: Eukaryota > Viridiplantae > Streptophyta > Magnoliopsida > Asterales > Asteraceae > Flaveria > Flaveria bidentis. The sequence goes on from BJCM01207397.1 coordinate 13,044, forward strand.
AAAGAAATGATAGCTTGGCATAGGTGTGATGTTACTTGGCTGAATTTAAGATTGACATTCTCCAAAATAGATAGATTGGTTATAAAAGTAACTAATTATTGATAGACAATAAATTATGTAATGACAATTAAATTACTGTTATGATGATTGTGAATGTTTTAAGTTTAAAATGATGTGTTTTCGATGATGCAAATCCATTTTTGAGTTTGTCCGGGAAATAAGGCCTTACAAGTTGGTATAGGAGCCATAGTTCGAGAGATTTAGGTAATTTAACACCTAAACTTAAGCTAAGAACGAGACCGAAGAAAGAATCTCTGTTCAGCTAACTTCGTGCTAAGAGGTAAAGTTAAGGTAAAGATTAATGTAGAGTGAAAGGTAAAGCTAAAAAATATTACGATAACAATAAATGATAGTAAATCTGTATGTATAAGTATGTATGTATAGTATGTTATAGTATGTTTCGGAACTAATGTGACCCAGGATAAAGAATGTTTAGGGCATGAAAAGTAAAATAAGCAGTTAGTCCTACTTGGCCAATATCATTAAGAACTTACATTACTTATCATGATCTGAATACTACCTTGAATAAAAATGTTGGTGTTCCATACCTTATAGGAAGATAGATATGGTTCAAAGAAAGAGTACAAGAGGTGGTGCTTATGGTGGTCATTATGGTTCATGTGGTAGCCATACTAGCAAGACACTAGTCACCATAAGAAAAGCTAAATCAACCATGACTAAACATGTAAAGTCAGAGGCTCATAGCCACTAGAGTACTCATGAGTCCATTCAACTGAATTTGATAATTAGAAGAGCCATCGCTAGTGAGGTGCATCAGGTTTTACAAACCGTGATGCCTTTTATCAAGACTGAGATCTTCAAGTAGATCGGGAAGGATTGAAAGAATGAAAAGAAAGCGGACATTGAGAAGAAATATGGATGCATGCATATGTGTATAGATTATAGAGACCTAAACAAATTGAAAGTGAAGAACAAATGCTCGTTATCTAACATTGACATTTTGGTTCGACCAATTGCAAGGTTTAAGTTTGTTCACAAGGATCGATCTTAGGTCGGGTTATCATCAACTAAAGGCAAAGGTTCAGGACATCTGACAACATTTCAAACATGATATGAAAATTATAAGCTTTCCCTAATGTTATTTGACCTTACAAATGCTCCTGTAGCATTTATAGACTTGATAAATAGGGGTTGTCAACCAATGCTCGATAAATCCATGATAATATTTATAGATGATATATTGATCTACTCAAAGAACAAGGGAGAACACGGTTATCATATATGTGAGGTGTTAGATCCATAAGAACGAAGCACTTGTATGCAAAGTTCTTTAAGTGTGCATTTTAGCTACACGAAGTATAGTTTTTGGTTCATGTAATCAATTAAGATGGGTTCATGGTGGATCATGCTAAATTGAAAACTATTATGCAATGGAGTTCGCCAAAGACGCCATTAGAAATGCAGAGCTTTCTCGGATTGGTGGGTTACTACAGAAGATTTATCTAGGTGCTTATTTAAGATTGTCTCACCATTAACAAAGTTGACAAGGAAGGACATAAAGTTTGAACGGTTGATAGTCAAGAAAATATGTTCATAGAGTTGAAGAAAAGGTTGACACGAGCTCCTGTGTTAACATTATCAGAAGGGAATAAAGACTTGGTTGTCTATTTTGATGCTTAACAAGGGTTAGGGTGCATTTTATGTGTGTGTGTTAATAGTATAGTGCGAGTGTGTCCTTTACGAGTGTGTGCAATGTCGGCATATATGCATGTTCTCATGTGGGAAATCTTATATAATAACTTAATCAACTGTGTTGGAATTTTAAGATGGGAATTACTGGTTTTGGTTTTGGTTTTGGTTTGAATTTGGAAATAAATGATTTTTTTTATAAAGCAAGTGTATATTATTAATTACTTTTTTACTTGTTAAAGTTGATAACATGTTTTGGTAAGTATTTTAGAGTGAGTTTTTGTGAGTAGTGATTTGGAATATCAGACGAGTACAATTGACATCAAACTATACAAGGATAGTGTGTGTGTGTTTTTGGTTGAGTAATGTATTGTTAAAAAGATGTAATTCGTGCTGTTTAAAGTATTTCGTTGTAAGTAAATCCAAGAAAGGTCCATGCATTGGATTTTAGGTGTGATATAGGCCCATCAATTCCCATAGATATTCTGTATTATTATTTTGAACAACTATTCCTAGAACTTATAAGATTAATACATCATAACTTGCAGCTAACAATATTTGAACCACTAACTTTTAGTTACGTGCAAACCATTTAACCATCAATATGTCCCGTGGATGAGATTTGTGGAGTAGATTAAAGCACCAAAAGGAAGTTATTCAAGGCATATGGATATTTTTGGGGGATTTTACCACTACAAGATTCCATGGGGTTTAATTTAATCTTAAATCACACTTCTGCCATGGATTTTAACAATTTCATAGTGGACTTGTGTCTTCATGAATACTAAATGAATGGGAGACGATTTACATATATGGATAGTAGCACTGCAAAATAAAGCAAGTTTGACTGTATGCTTGTTTGCAACTCTTTCTTTCAAAATTAGCATACTGCTACGGTTTTAGCTCTCCCTCGAGAAAGTTCGGACCACTTCCCAGTCATTCTTTTATCGATATATGTAGACATTGGGCATGTACATTTTAAGTTCTACAACTTATGGTTATCGAATCCAAAATTAAGACCAATTATAGAACAAGTTGTCATCCATCTATTAATGCAATCAAGGCTGATATTATTCTTGCCAAGAGACTTTGTAACATGAAAATGGAAATAAAAAATTAGAGGATGCAAGCAAAAGAAACGAAAAATACCAGACTAAAAGATCTAATTTTTTTTGATGAGATTGACTTAAAAACGTAAGTCTCTCACCTATCAAATGATCACATGGAGAAATGGAGAAAATCATAATTTTTTTCACTAAATAATCGAAAAGCTCAAGACTTGAAACAAAAGGTGCCCTTAAAATGGGTAATTGATGGAGACGAAAACTCAAGTTTCTTTCATGGGATGATTAAATCTAATGTTGTGAAAAGGAGAATAAATGGAGTAAACGTCAATGGAGTGTGGATCTCGGACCCAAACGTCATTAAAGAGGAAGCTAGGTGCTTTTTTCTCCATAAATTCTCGGAACCGATGTTCTCTTGGCCCAAATTCATCAATAATAGATTTCAAAAGCTTGATCCCGTTAATGCAGACTTACTTATCTCCCCATTTATACTGCTGAAAATCAAGAATGCTGTCACATCTCGACGAAAGCATGAAATGTTTGGTTATGACTAATTAGCTCAGAACACATTGACTATAAAGTAGAAATGCAATAAACATATAAACATAATACATTAATATATTCCATAGATAATATCAGTTCAGGTTACATCATAATTAGTACTCAAAATTTAATATAACCCTATATCAAAATGTGCTAATTAACTACTACATCTTTAGTAGTGATGGAGATGAGCGTCCACCGTGAGACTAAGATGGTACATGTTAATAGTTAATTTGACACAAACTTTCCCCATCACCTCGTCCCAACCATTGTAAACATCAAATCAAAACATAATACCATTAGTCATTATGAATACCTGAAAAAGCATACTTAAAATAATCAACATAAAGTTGGTGAGATTATAGGTTTATTTTCAAAACAAAATATATATTGATACAACTTAAATAAGATTACAACCAAACCTACTTATCAGTCAAGTGATTCATAACTGTCACAAATACAAATTACAAAAATAAGATAATATAGCATCTCAATACTCATCCTGTTGATGCAAAAAATATTTTTCCTAAGTAGCGCTACCTATATTACCAGACAGTTTCACATCCGAATTAATGATTGTAACATAATGGCAGTAATCTCAAATCTTACTTATAATAGTATCAATCATAAACATTATGCTTTTCTCCCAAAAATCATAAATTTAAAAAAAGAGCTATGAAGCTCACCTTTTATTCCAGCAAAAATCCTATAAAACTATTTATAGGTTACAAATAAATATTATTTTCTTTAAAATTTCCAGGACTTATAAATAATGATTTTAAAATAGTATTTACAATTATCCATATATCACTAAATTTTGATAACAGAAACATCCAAAAATCCGGATTAATATGTAAAAAATTTCAAATAATAACCAATTTCAGTTATTTTTCTAGTACTTTTACAATGTTTAAATAAATCAGTAAAAATACCTACGGGTTCTCAAAATTTACCAGGATCTATATTCTGAAATCTATATTATATCATAAATTTTGAGGTTATTAACTCATAATAGTAAAACTTCTATGATTTTTACTAGTTTTATAATTAGCATAAATAGTAAAATATCTCTAAAAGTTCCAAAATTTTATACAAACTGTTCTTTTCAAGGTATCATATTTTATATAAATTTTGCATAATTTATTTTGCCTTTTTGCTATTTCTTCTTATTTTCCAATCACAGAAGGTTCTAAATTATATAACTCAGTCATATCAACGAATTGAATTAAGTTATGAAATTTGTCTAGAAATTCTTATAAAATATAAGGTCCATTATATAAACTTTCTAGGTTTTTACCAGGTCCGAAACTTCCGGATGATACTTTTCTTTCATTAAATTAAATAATTTATATAAATTAATTTACTTATCATAACTACACCAAAATTCACAGAAAGTTATTTCTAATATTTTCTAATAATTTCCTAATTTTATTCCTATAATCATAGTCATTTAGGTATTTAATTCAACTCATCAAGAATATTAGGTTTTTACTCTTTTTATTTGCAATCTTTATGTTAAAACCTTTACTTTTAAAGAGGTTTCTTATTTTTAAACCTCTATTCTTACTGTTTTAAAAGAAAATCAGAGTTTATGTGGTTTTCATGATTATTCTTAAAGATTTGTTTTCAAGGAGTTAGATCATATGTGTTTATTTTAAACATATATGGATCTTTTAAAGATGGTTTAAGAATCTAAACTTTTTGTAAAAGAGTAACTAGAGGATTGATGGTTTGATTAAGGTAGTCTTCTTGGTGCTTGATCTTCAAGTTCTTGAATTCATAATAGTGGTAGATGAGAAGATGATGATCAGATGGTTGGTGACTTGAAAACCGAGAGAAGGAAGTGTTAATAATATTGGAGGCCGGTTGATGGTTGTGTTGTGTTGGTTAATGGTGGTTCTCAATGTGGGTGCTCATGGATATGTAGAATCGAGAGAGAGAGGATCGAGAGTGATGGTGTGGTGGTGTGTAGTTGAGAAATGATGGTTGTGGAAGATCCATCGGCCAAGTATTCATGTAGTGGAGCTAGTTATGATTACATCTAGCATTAGGGTGGTGAGGTGGTGTCCTTAGGGTTGCTTAGTCGCCCATTAGAGATAGGTGGCAGGTTTGTGTGTTGCTTAGTGTCTAGGTTATGATAGGTGGCGGTCAAGGGAATTGCTTAGTGTTTAGCCGATTAAGGGTGGGTTTAGGGAGTTAATGGCTTAGCTGAGTAGTTAATTGGGTGCCTTTGATGAACCGAGGGTGATGTTTAAGTGGGTGTTTAAGTGATTTAAGTTTGGTTAACTTTATTTTTGATATAAGGTTTCTTGATATAATCTTATTTGGTGATGTTTGGTTAATCAAGTTTGTAATGTATTTCAGTGGTAAACTAATTAATCATTTAGCTTTATGATTGATGACTAAAACGTATGATTCAAAGTTTACAAAGTTATCAAATTTTTATATACATGCATACGTAAATATTCTTCCATGGATGCATGCATGCACATATATAATTAATTAAACATATATTACTTATAGAAAGTAATCAAATAAAACTTTTTTTATAATTCTTTAATAAAGTATAAATATAAGTCTTATTTATGAGATGTTAGTTTTTCTAACCTTAGGGTTGTCACAAACGCCACGTGGAGTTATGGTGGTGAGAAGGCCCCTGGCTCGGATGGGTTAATGTTTAAATTCATTCGAGAATTTTGGGATATCTTATCTTTTGATTTTTGGATGGTGTTATCTCAATTCCACTCCTCTTAACAGCTCTCAAAAGGTAAAAATGCTTCTTTTGTCACCTTAATTTCCAAGATATTGGACCCCAATACCTATTCTAATTACTAGCCTATTAATCTAACTGGCATAATTTACAAAGTCATTGCAAAAACACTTGCCAACCTTCTAAAAAAGGTGATAGGTTCAGTTGTTGATAAGGTGTAAATTGCTTATGTAGAGGGTAGAAATATCATGGATGGGCCATTAATTATAAATGAAATGATCTCGTGGCTTAAATCAACAAAAAAGAAAGCTTTTATTTTCAAAGTGGATTTTCAAAAAGCCTTTGATTCTTAAATCTGGGAATTTTTAATGTCAGTAATGGAACAAATGATTTCCCTCCAAAATGGAGATTATGGATAAATGGGTGTTTATCCTCAGCTACCACCTCCATTATAATCAACGGATCACCTTCTCTCGAATTCATTTCTAGAAGGGGTGTTAGACAAGGTGACCCCTTTGCTCCTTTCCTTTTTATATTGGCCATGGAAGGTTTAAATTTCATGATGAATTTGTCCATAGAGTTGGGTCTATTTCATGGTATAAAAGTCTCACCTAACGGCCCTTTGATCTCACATCTTTTCTATGCGGATGACATAATATTCGTGGGGGATTGGTCTGGTATAAATGGAATTAATCTTAAAATGATATTAAGATGCTTCTTTCTTGCCTATGGTTTGGAGGTAAAAAAGCAGTTTATATGGCATTGGAGTTGATACTTAGGAGGCCTTGGCTATGGCTTCAAGACTAAAATATAAAGTAGGCTCTTTGCCTCTCACTTATTTTGGGATGTATGTTGGTGCAAATATGAACCGGGTCTCTGCTTGGGCTCTAATAGTAAAGAAATTGAAAAAAGATTTTCTTCTTGGAAGGATTTGACCCTCTCATTTGGTGGGAGATTGACTACATGATCGGTATTGTCACTGAATACTTGGTTTTCTCTCAAACTCACTTAATCACACTCGGTTTGATGATGCAGAATCCCTATAAGAGTTGATAATAATATATTAAGTAACAAAGAACACAAGGAGATAATTTTCAAGGTACTTGTATATATTACTTCTCAACTCAAAAGTTTTATAAGACTCTTACAAGCATTTTACATGAGTTATAATGAGAAACTATATATACTACCACCTATAGTCGGATATACTTTGATACCAGTTGGAAACCTATGACTAAAGCACATACTACAATGTTAAAGTTAATGTATCTTAAATAAAGTCTTATCTAAGATAAGGTAGTCATGACATGTCCATGACTTACCTTTTGTCACCGACTAAAGTTGGTAATTGTACTAACTAAAAAAAGATGAGCAATGGAATAAAGTATGTTCAACTGCATGAGCATGGGAAAACAACATGCAATATATAAGAGATTTGCAACGGAGTGTCAGAAGGACCATACTTATGTCCACTAGTTCATAGTAGTGTCTTCCGAAGGTTAACTAGCTTCGGAAGAACAAGTTCTTTCTAAGCCAGTTATACTTCGGAAGAAGCTACTTCTTTCAAAGCTTGAGGCTTCCTTCAGATCTTCATACTTCCCAAGTCATTTTATTGGTTTCTTCTAAGTCTTGAACTTCAGAAGAGGGAAGACTTTGTCTTCGGAAGTTAGAGTTTCCCTTCGGAAGAATTTGCAGACATGATCTTTGGAAAATCTGCTTTTGCCTTCGGAAGAACTCAATTTGACTTTGGAAGTTCTTTATTAGTTGTACCAAAATTGTCTAAGTGTTCAGTTTTGGTTGCACCAGCCTTTCTTGATCCAACAAACTCCCCTAGGCTAATGCTACCAAAATCACTTATTTCTATTTCTCAAAACCTTCAGCACTAGGGAAAGAAGATGTTTATCTGTTTCTTTGTTCTTCCCTGATGTGGTGTTGAGAAATTTGTACAAATCATTTGTGGACAGGAGATCCAGCCATTTTAGGTTAAGTTTAGGACCTTCAACCATTTAAAGAAGATGCACCCTTTGTTATGCCCCCCTGAATAGAGTTAGTTGATAGGAGTTTTATTCATACTCCTATCTAACTATAGACTTAAGTTTAGGACCTTCAACCATTTAAAGAAAGGCTTTGCCTTGGGTTGCTAGTTCTTCTCTTTAATCTTCTCTCTTAACTTTAACTCTTCTTCAATCTTGGTCCTAGCAGTTAGCTCGGCCAGATGAAGACTACTCAAATGATTTCTAACATGAGTAGCTGTCTCGGAGTTGGAGGGGTTAGAGAATAGCTTCTCTGATAATTTAGCAATATCAAACCTGCTTAAGTGTAGAAAAGATGAGGCATTGAGCCTGTTTATCTCACCATTCTCTCTCTCAATAACAAAGTTGTGATAAAAGTCTTCAAACCTCCACTAGATAATCTTTTTTCTTGGCACAAGGGGCTGACTTGGTACTTTATCCCCTTTCGTTAGATCCAGCATAATCACCGGCCTTCTTTTTAGCTTATTCTCTTCTTCATTTAATGAATCAGAGTTGAGGGCAAGGAGTTTAGCGACTTGGTCCAATGTTCCTCTAGGAAGATCAAGAAATTGTTCTCTAGTGAGGGAACATGAGGAGCCATCAACGTAGGTTAGCTTGACTGCCCCCTTCTCACAAGAGATGTCGCTCAAAGTGGTACATTTGATAAGCATCATCTTGATCTCTTTAAATTCTTCTAAGGAGAGATGTTTGGAAAACTGAGAGGATGGCTTGGGTGGTTGTTGTGACATCTGGTAATTTTCCGTTACCAAACTCCGTTAGTTCCGTTAGGTCTTGCATACATGTTTCGTGAGCACACACAAGTTGTCGTTGTATGTTGGTGACTTAATAATAATAATCTATGATAAAGAATAATAATCTAATTAATAATATTGATTATTATTTGTGATTATGTATTTCATGAATTTATAGAATTTTAAATATTTATTTCGTGAATTTTACGCAATAACGTGACAACGTGTAATATATATTTCGTGTGTTGTGTGATTTATTGTAAATATTTATTATTATTATTATTGTTGGTTAATAATACTTGTGTTTTGTAGTTAAAACTATTTAAAAAGTGTTAAAAGATTAACTTTTACTAAATTTAAATAAGAGGGGTTTAATTTGTAATTACCTTTTAAACTAAATATTACCAAAATTAACAAAACCCTATCCCCCCTTACACCCAATTTCGGCCACAACCCTTTCTCCCCACCCTCACCATTCGATTTTGATCAAAAACAAGCACCAAGCATCGATTTTGATTAGTTACAAGAGTTAGAAAGTGTTAATAATCATCTTTACATGTTTTAAGGTGAGTTTCTAACAAGATTTTCATACTTTTGGTCCATGTTAAACCCTAATTTGAAATTGATGAAGAAATGATGAAATTGATGATTGTTAGATGATAATATGATGTTAGTTAGGTTGTATGAATGTTGAGTTATGTTGATTATGCAAAAAATCCATGAGTTGATCATGTAGTTCATACATTGCCTAAAGAAGAAACTTTTTCTTCATGAAATTCATGTTTTGACTATTGGTATATGTTAGATGGATTGTTATGATTGCTATGAACTAGATTAGGGATGTTATTATAGAATTTGATATTGAAGTTGATGAATGTATGGATTTTGGATATGACTTTCCCGAAAGGGAAACTTTTTTCATATGAAATGTATGATTTTGTGATTTGATCATGATTTGATGATTGTATGATGCTAGTTGTATTGCATTGATGTTAGTTTACATGGATTGTTCAAGAAGATCATGAAATCTAGTGCTTGTTCATACCTTGCTATAAGTAGAAACTTTTGGATATGAGGTTTGTGAATTATGATGAATTGATGATGTTGGTCATGCCTAGATGATAGTTATGAGCTTGATTAGGTATAAAATTGATGAATTTATGAATGATTTTGGGTGTTATATTCCCTAAAGGGAAACTTTATTTGTGAGGAACGTTGGATATGGTGAATTAGGCATGTTCATAATATCAGGATCATGTTAGAATGCTTGTTAATGATGTCTAATATGGTGGAATTAATTAAATGGGTTGTATGGATACTTGATTGATCATTTAGGGAATTTAGGTTCTTGATGATTGTACATAATGATGCATTATGGTGAGTGATTAGGGAATTATGTTTGGGATTGATATTGATCATTGTTGAGTATGTTGATTGTTTGAGATTCACATGAGTTGTATGATAATCTAATATAGTATGATGACATTGGAAGAATTTGTGTTGATGATGTGATATGCGTGGATAACTTGAATGATATTTAAGTATGTTAATTTATTATGTTTGACTAAATGATATGTCAACTAATATGTCACCAACGGGTCAAATGGGCCAAACACGTCAACTAGGTTAACCTAGGATTATTAAGTTTTTCTTTGTACACGTATTTATTACTTGTGTGTGTTCTAGGTAACCTTTAAAGGGTTGTCTTTGCACCTATCACCAGTCTTTTTATTCATTTACTTTACACACCAGGTGAGTTCATGCCCCTCTATTTTTATAAACCTTCTTCTGGGGGAGGTAGCATACTTGTACTCAAACGGTATTTTATTATTATAAGTTGTATATGTTTTAACATAGTGTTTAATACCTTGAAAGTCCTCACACTTTCGGATCGTTAATAATGGTAATTAGCGGAAAATATTGGGTAGTACTACTGGGTTTGACAAGCCCCACCTGTGCGACTCGAGGTCAAACGAGTGCAATATTGTCCTAAACACAAACATTCGTCATGACCTGGTAAGTCGTGGTGGGAGGAAACAAACGCAACAAAATCAGATTCGATCGTGAATCACTATTGTTATTACTGGAGGAGATAGAATAGCTATCTATTTCTATACACTTCTTATGTTATGTAAATGTTATTGATTATATTAAACGTAAACTCTTGAACTCACCAACCATTATGTTGACATTTTAGTATGCTATTCTCAAGTCGTTAACTCTGCTTGCCATTAGGAGCACAACACGGGTCCAACATGCATTCTAAGACTCTATTTAAAAGACATTATTGTTGGTTGTTATTTATGGATTTTAAATTGTTGGGTTGGCGCGTGTTTTGCCTAATTATGAATTTTTATATTTGGGTTTGTTTTATTTACTAAACGCTTCTGCATGGTTTTCAAGTTTGAACTTTGTTCGATTTTGTTTTAAATGTGGCATATAGTGTCGTTCTGAGTAACTAGTGACTGTGATACTGGTTTGTTCACACGCCTTGCGGTAAAACTCCACACGTGGATTTTGAGGGTGTGACAGTTGTTGGGTAGGTAGTGGTGTTTAGGTTCTGGGAAGTGTTTTGAGTTTGAGGATGGGTAGTTGAGGTGCTTGTGGTGAGGAAGCAAGTATGGAATATAGTGCGGCTTTAGGAGTATTTTGATCAAAGGTAGGTTCGGTTTCGATAGGAAAAGGGAAAGGGATTGGTTCAGGTTGGGGTTGAGGTTGAGGTTGAGGTTGAGGTGTTGGTCTGAAAGTCATCCCCTATTCCCTTCTATTTATCTCTTTCCTTTTCCCTGAGCGAATGTCAGCCTTGATGTCACTGACATACCGCTGCAAGGTCTTCTCAGACATAGGACCCACTTGCCTGCCAGAGAAGCCAAGAGCCCTCAGATAGTCTTTCATCTAGGCTTTATCACCTATCTTGTTGATAGCAATGAGTCTAGCTTCTTTCTCCTCCTTCTTCTCCCTCAATTTCTCCTTTGCAGCCTTCTTTCTCTCTTTCTCCATTTGATCTTGCTCATTCTTAAAAAGGCACAAGATCATATCATTATTTTGAGGGGTTAATTCCTCAAGAGAGAATCCCTTGGAGCTTAGGAAAGCTTTCATTTCTCTCCCTTTCTTCCTATAAGGCCAACCTTGCTGCTTCTTCCTTTTGTTCAACTTGCAGCAGGGTTGGCTTCTCAAACTCAATTAGCTCCTCTAATGGTAATAGGATCACATTTTCATTAGCAGCTCCAAGATTAATAAGCCTGTAAATGATTTCCACCCTCCTTCTATTGTTGATAGCCTCTTGGTTGGTTGTAGCTGCTTCACTACTTGCAGCTAGCAACTTTCTAGTGGGGAGTCTACCTTTTCTTTTAATCTTCTCTAACCTTTCTTCCTCTTGAAGCTTTTTCATAGTCATCTTCCTTTTCCATTTGTTGTCTTTGGAAGTTTTAGAATTTGGAGGTTCTTGTGTAGAGGTTTCAGGTTAGGAGGTGGTGGTTGGAGCATGCTATAATGATGTTGTTTGAGTAAGGGGTCGGTTGAGAAAATCCTCACTATTTACCTCAGATGCGAGTTCAATGATTGCATATGTGATAATTAGATCATCCGATAAAGAGAATAACCCTTCCGCAGCTTCCATCTCAACTTTAGAAGATTGAATTGGTTCTTCCAAGGCTTTGACTTAAGCTTTGGAAGTCTGTGGAAATGCACTTTCTGTCCCAATTGTTTCAGTTGCTGGGCCACCGGTCCTCATTTCCCCTTCGAATTCAATCTCAGGTTCAATGTGGGCTTTTGGTTAACCAACTTTTTGGATGGTGGTAGAAGGTGCATTAAACCTTTGAAGCTCTTGAGCTCCAAAGTACACCAAAACAACATCTGTTGGAGCATATTTAGTCATATATAGTGTGTCCGTCGCTTGTCGAATAGTCTAGGCTTAATGTAATACACCTGATATGTTGTAAATACATGAAACTGGGTCATTCGCAGGAGCATATGCGAATGAGATGTTGGTACACATGTCCCTAGTTCTAGTCTAGTGATCTTAAATGTAATAGACTTTCATCTTGTAACACATATGTAATGTTGAATCTATGAAATGAAAAACTCTTCTGTGAATGTCTGTTGATTGTTTAATGTTATATCTATTGATATTATGTAATGATACACGCATATATGAATATGTTATATAGGCTTGCAGTTGTTAGACATGTTCTGAATCATTAAAGGTTCAAGAATGTGTTTAACTAAGTAATCTGATTCA
>BJCM01207406.1:0-22511 GCA_018326385.1 Flaveria bidentis
TAACTCTTCCTAGTTGAAATTACACACATTTGTTTAAGGAAACTGAAACTTAAGATGGTCATTGTTTCACTAATCTGTTAATCAACTAATTTCAATCCGCTTTGAGTTATTTCCTTAGTTTTCCAAAACAACAATTGAAATCATTGAACTTTATTTTCTGTCTTTTAGTTAATATAGATAATTTGCAAACTATTAAATTTAACTCACGATCCACAAACTCCTCGTGTTCGATACCCTGCTTACTACTATCTATTGGTTGTAATTAGGATTAAATTTACGTGAGACCTCGACATCACGTCAGCGTCGACACGACGGAAGTGGCCCCGGATGACAGCGACTTTGACACTAAGTCGATAGTTCTCCCCACTGATTACTCGAATGATGATGACAATGGTGATGGTAGAGACACTGGCCCCACTTCATCTAGGGCCACCACTACAGATGTTACACCTCCACCATCCACTCATGGAGAAGCTGATATAGCTGGTTTCCATCAGGATTTCAAACCTGATAAGGAGGAGGAGAGTGATGATGAGCTGTTGACTTGAACGGTGGGCAGCAAGGTGGTTGCCACCAATCGAGGGATTCGGGTGGTTGGTGAATGCCCGAGTGGGTCTGGGGAGACTATGACTGATCCAACCTACACCCTAGATCAGCCCAACATCCCAAGGGGAGCATCCGCCTCGAAGGGTAGGAGGAAGAAGCGAATGGCTCAGCCCTATGGGATGAAACCCAAGAGATGGAGGTTCACGTTGATTACTACCTCTTCCACCACTGCTACCACATCTACCACCACCACTCACTCACCCACCACCATAACTACCACCACCACTACTACCTCACCCACCACCATAGCTACCACCACCACTACTACCACTTCACCCACCATCACTACTATAGCTACTCCACCACCCATCTACACTACTTCCACTACCACTACAGCCTACCCATCACCAACCACTCATATACCACCACCCATATTCACCACTTCAACCACCACCACCACTAGCCACCAACCCGAATCATCATCTCACCCGATATTCACTACTGGATCATCCTTACCTTCTGTTGGGATAGTGGATCAGCTGTCAGCAATAAACAGAATGGTGCTGAAGCTGTGGGCTGCTTATGAAGAGAGAGCTGCCCAAATACGTCAGCTTGTGGAGCAAAACGACGCCCAAGCACAGCAGATCTCACAGTAGGCCCAACTAATTGAGTACCATGCTCAGCAGATGGCTGCATATGGTGCAGAGATTGCCTAACTACAGGAACATAAAGTCCTATCAGAAAAGAACATAGAGGAGTAGGAGGCTTCCAAAAAGACTATCATGCTTAAGCTTAAAGGAACAAAGGATGAGCCTCTGAAGATAAGAGAAAGGGATGGTGATGACGATGGTGATGACAATGATGATGATGAGGAGGATGATGATGAGGAAGAGACAGAGGAAGGTGTTGATGATGGTGCAGGAGATGGGGGAGATGATGAGGAAGAAGATAATGTAGCGGCATCAGGGGCCACACAAGCTAGTGAGAGGCGCACCAAGAAGACTCAGGATCAGGGTGCCTCGACCTCAGCCCCTCCTGCAGAAGATCACATGATTCAGTATAAAAGTAATGCTTAGATGTTATGTAATTTTAAATCTTGTAATTGAATCATGTATTAAACTTATGTAATTAATGTTTATATTTATTTGATATGTCTCTGTCTTGATTATTGACTAATGGTTGATGTATTTACATTTTAAATCAAGCAGATCAATCATCTCAGCAAGATGAGTACGATGTTGCTCCCCTTCAGCAAATCAAGTCTCAACTCATAATGATTCTTGATTTACAAGGGATCGTCCGAAGGTCACTAAGCTCTACTCCTGAAGAAGGAGAAATCATTCATGACCTTACGGATGAGCAACTTGCTAAGATGTTCCGGCTAAATCCGTACGAGATTGTGAAGGATGCTCCAACTGTTGAAGTCGCAAGTGTCAACGAGTTGAATGACATAGATGACATCGAGATCGAGGACGTCACAGCGGAGCATTATCCTGGGTATACCGATAAAGAGGGAAATATAGTCCCCAATGTGGGAGATACTCTCGTCAGTGATACTTTTGATATACTGGATCAGATGGAAAGCGAATCTGAAAAGAAAGAAGGTCAAGCCCAAGCCACAGATGCTGATGTTGACATCAAGAAGGCTGAATTGGCGGCCTATTTTGCAGAGATCCGAGCCCAATGTACTGCTCCAAAACCAAGTGTCTACACCGAGCTCTACAAAGTGAAGAAGCATCACAAGGTGTCAGGCAAGATTATCGCGTGGGCCTATTTTGAGGATTTTAATGTCTATGCGGTGAAGAGAGAGAAGGGTATAGAGTACTTTAGATTCCCACATGATTTAAAGACTACCTGGTTTTGAGCTCAACTAGCTGGCCAAGCTAAAGCTGTAATATGCTGACCCAAGCAAGATGTCAGGCTGGTTTGAGGCTGCTTTGAAGAGAGAGTACCACACCAGGTGGGTCAACTTCAAACCTCAACAACCGACGAGGTATATCTGACGGTCTGATGTTGATTCCATTACAGGCAAGCCAAAGATAATGCTGAAATGGAGTCCTCCGCGCACGATGTCAAGAATCCCTCTAAGGGAAATGCCACAAGACTTCACTCCACACTTCAAGTGGTGGTACTATTATTGGAGAACAGGTGAAGCGGTCATAGTTCTGAACAGAGAAGGTAATATGGAAACTATCAGGGTATTTGACCAAATGTGGCTAACCAACTTGTCTTCTGACGATGTCTACACTTTATACAAGTGGCCACTGTACTATGACGCACAAGACATTGTACAAGCCCTATAGTTCTAAAATGTGATAAGACTCTGTTTTGCATTCGAAATACATGCTGGAGTTACAAGGGAGGAGAAGTAGAAGAAATTTGTAGAGCTAATGAAGAATGTTAGACAATAGACGTAAACTAGGTCCAAGGGGGAGTTTGTTGATACATATGTACCTAGTTTAGGAGCTCAATGTAAAATGTCTTTCATGTCTTACATATATGTAATTGAATGGGTATGAATGAAACATAATGTGTGGTTTATGCTTATAATGTTTAATATTTCATTGTTTATTGTGTATTGAACTAACTATATAGGTTTGTGGTTGTTTACATAGTTCTTACTCAATAATGGTTAAGAAACATTTTTAAACTTAATCGTGTGAAGTTCTCATACAAATGGACCATGCTAATGGACCATACGCATGAATACTTCATGCTAATGGACCAGTTGCACGATTGAACCAAGAGAGTGGATGAGTCGCACGATTGTGACATGAGATTGACTCAGTCGCACGACTGAACATTCAGTCGTGCGGATGCATCAACCGCATGCTTCAGTCGCATGACTGAACCATGCTAATGGTTTAGTCATACTAATGGAAAACCCTAACCAATAAATACCACTTAATTCGTGGAAAAATGTAACAATTCGAAAACCTACGCACATAATCGTACCCTAGCCATCCAGAGACTCAAGAACACTTGTTCCAAGTTCATAGATCATAGTTAATCATCTTGCAATCGTTCCTGACATTTTGAATCATTATTAGATTGATTATACTTGCTTTCTCACTGATTGGATCGCCAATCAAATAGGATTCCACACGATTTGGTTTGCTATACACGTAAATCAGTTAGTACTCCGTACCTAAACAGTCCTAATACTTCTTACTCGGGGTTGGGTTGTGTGTTGATGCAACGAGGAAAGGTTATAGCCTACGTATCCTGAAAATTGAAGATTCATGAGGTGAATTACCCTACTCATTACTTGGAGTTAGCAACTATGGTCTTCGTATTAAAGATTTGGAGGCACTACCTGTATGGGAAGAAGTGCATCACATTCACTGACCAAAAAAGCTTGAAGTACTTCTTCGAGTAGAAGGATCTGAACATGAGGCAAAAGAGATGGTTGGAGCTCATAAAGGATTATGATTGCAAGATCCATTACCATCTGGGCAAGGCCAACGTAGTGACGGATGCCTTTAGTCGAAAGGAGAGGCCGAAACCAATTCAGGTGAAGGGTTATCAATGCATTATGACCTCCAAAATAATGAAACAGGTTAGGGAGTTTCAAGGCAAGGCGTTGAAAGAAGATCGTCTTAACTCCGAAAGGATGAGAGGTATGGTCATGGAATTGGGTGAAAACACATTCGGTGTTAGAACTCGATTCGGACGGATGTGGATGCCTCACTACGGGGATTTACATGGAATGATCATGGACGAAGCTCATAAGTCTCGATTCTCCATTTACCCTGGTGCTACAAAGATGTATAAAGATATGAAGAAAGATTATTGGTGGCCGGGTATGAAGCACGATGTAGCGAAGTATGTCGGTATGTGCCTTATTTTCTTGCAAATGAAGGTCGAGCATGAGAAGCCTTACGAGAAGATCCAACCACTAGATATACCAGAGTGGAAATGGGAGCATATTACCATGAACTTTATCACGAAGTTACCGCGTACCGCGAGAGGGTATGATACCATATGGGTGATAGTGGACCACTTGAAGAAGAGTGCTCACTTCCTACCAATCTGCAAGACATATTCATCCGAGAGGTTGGCAGATCTATTCATAAAGGAGATTGTGACTCATCATGGTGTATCGGTGTCTATTGTGTCTGATCGTGACACCTGGTTTACATCTACATGTTGGAAGAATTCCATGATGCTATGGAAATGAGGTTACACATTAGCACGACTTATCATTCACAGATAGATGGTCAATCAGAGAGAACCATTCAGACACTAGAAGATATGCTTCGGGCATGCGTCATAGACTTTAGAGGAAGTTGGGATGACCACTTACTGTTAGCTGAGTTCTCATACAATAATAATTATCATTCCAACATTGGTATGCCCCATTATGAGATGTTATATGGTAAGAGATATAGAACACCCATTTGTTGGGGTGATATTGGTTAGAAGGAGTTGGGAAGTACTGAGGTGATTGAGGGTAAGACTGAGAAGCTCGAAAAGATCATAGCCTTTATAAAGACAACCACATATAGAGAGAAGTCATATGCCGATAAGAGTCATAGACCGATTGAGTTCTAGGTGGTTGACATAGTTATATTGAAAGTCTCACCTTGGAAGGGGATCATTCGGTTCAGAAAGAGGTGCAAGTTGAGTCCAAGATACATAGGGCCTTTCCGAATCATTGCTCGAGTAGGAGAGGTGTCCTATAGGTTGGAGTTACATTATGAATTAAGTGTAATTTACCCAACATTCCATGTATCTCATTTGAGAAAGTGTTTAGCTAATAAACATAGGGTTGTACCACAGGAAGATATTGAAGTTGAAGAAAGGCTCAGTTATATGGAGCAACCAGTGGCAATCATTGTTCATAAGCAGAAAAGGTTATGGAATAAAGTGGTTCCCCTTGTGCATGTACAGTGGAAGCAGAGGAAGGGATCCGAGTCTACATGGGAGACTGAAGAAGAGAGAGCCAGCATTACCCAAATTTGTTTAAGGAATAGTAGTTGGTACAAAAGTGGGCATGGCCCCCACAATTTCTGCACATCACTTTCATTTGGATTTTTTTAGTGAGAGAAAGAAGAAGAGCAGAATTCAGACTTTGAAGAAACAAGAAGGAGAATTCAAACTCATGGTAAGAATTTTCATCATTTTAAGTTTTTCTTGGTCGGCCTATGCCTCGATTGTATGCTTATGTGTGTTTATGTGTTCGGGTGTGTGTGTGCGTTTTGTAGGTTTTAGGTCGTTGAACTGAATTACATTTGGGTTTTGAAGAAGTTCATATGAAAGTAGTCAAGGTGAGTTCTAGAACCCCTTTTTTACATGCTTTAGCTGTTTTTGGGGGCTCGAAATGCATGTATTTCTGTTTTTATAAATGTGAGTTTTATACCCATATATATGTGAATGTGTGAATGTTCATGGGTTATGATTTGGGAAAATTATGCTGTGATGATTAAGTTATGTTCATATTTTGTTGCTTAAAATGTTAGAAATAAACCTAGAACATGATGAATTGATGAATTGGGAATGATTATGATGATTGATAGTATGAGTTGACGGCCCATGCGCCTGAAATAGGCCCATGCACCCAACGGTCAAAAATGCCTAAGTATAGTCCCATGCGCCCAAAAGCCATACACCCAAATAGTTCCCATTGGCCTAGAATCGGCTGAAAATAAACTAAGTGTCCATGCACCTAAGTACTCGTGCGCCTGTATAGTGCTCATGCGCCTAGAATTGCCTCATAAGTGTTGGGTCATGCACCCAAATAGTGCTCATGCGCCCAGAACCTTTCCCATACGCCTAAGTGTTCCTATGCGCCCAGAAGGCCATGCGCCTGCATACTGCCCATGCATTTGCATAGTGCCCATGCACCTAAGACTTAGAGTATTTTTCTGAATTTTGAGGAAAATGTAAAGTGTAGGCTTGGACTTGGGATGTTCTCGAGGGTTATGTAAGTTTACTTATGATGTCATATATGATGTGATGATGACGCTATGTATTGTATGGTTATGTTTATGTATGTTCCTTTTTAAGTATGTTTATTTTTCGTGCCTTTACGTGGTATGATTAATATCAATAAACGTAAAGTCGTATGTAATGAAAAGCGGAAAGATATTGAAAAGAGGAATTTAAAGTATGAAAGAATGCATACATTAAAGAAAGAATGAATGAATGTATGAATTTTACTCCAGCACTGGTGCCAGGCTTTGTGTGCAATGAATGGGGGCCTATTTATAGACATCGGCCTAGTACCCGCTATGTGCCTACATTTAGGGTAAACTTATGTATGGGATCCTTGTTGCTTGCCCCGGTACTGGTGCCAGGCTTAGTGCGCAATGAATGGGGGTTTATTTATAGACTTCGGCGCAATACCCATTTTGTGCCTACGTTTGGCGTATAGCTAATGACACTAATTTGGAAAGAATGAAAGAAAGATGGATGATGAATGGCAATGGAAGATAATAATGTTATTATCTATGGGTATGTATGATGTATGATAACGAATGGACGTAAAGAACGACTTTAAACAAAAGGAAAGTATATTATTTTTTAAAAATAGAACTCACTCAACAACACTGATTTTTATCTGTTTCCAGTTGGCACGTGAATGTTATTAAGGATGGCATAGGGAAACTACTTATATTATTTTGGATGGCATCCATTTCATGTTATGATAATGTTTTTATGATGTAATGCAAATTATGATATTTTTGTAACAGTTAACTACAATGTATTATTTTGCCAAAGCAATTACAATTATATGAAATGGTTTAAAATTATTCTACTGCAATGTTTTAGAAATTGTAAATGTAAACTTTATGTTTTATGTGAGATGATTGTCCAACTATGAGCGTCTCGGGAATGGGGCCTTACACACAACTATCATGGAAAGGATTTTTTTGAACATGTTAAGACCTGGGTGTCTCTGGAAATATGGTATAAGGCCCAAAAGAGGATGATGGGTATTGGGGTAAGTTCAGGTATAATTGGGACTGGGGAGTTCTTGAACCTTTCACTAACATGTTGAGCATTGTTGACTAGAAGGTTTGAGTTTGTGTTCATCTATTGGCCTTTCTGAGTTTCCATTTCCATACGATATCTATCAAAGGTTTCATATAGTTCGGTCATAGTAAGAGTGTTTAGATTCTTAGGTCTTTTGATTGAGATAAAGTAAAACGCCCATACATGAGGAAGTGCACTCATGAATTTTCTTACTATTTATTTTTTCTCAAGAGTCACTCCCATAGACGGAAGAGAGGTGATCGAGTCCATGTACTTGATGTATTGTTGACTCAGGGTTTCACCAGCAATGTGTGTGAAGTTTTCAAATTGCTGCTTCAGTACATCTTTCTTGGACTCTTTGGAATCAATAGAACCAAAGTACATCAATGTCAAAGCATCAAATAGATATTTAGTAGTCTCACAGTGGTGAAAGCCTACCATTATGGAGTTTGGTATGGTGGTAAGCAGCACAGTAATGACTTTATAGTCGATATCTATCTTCTTCAAGTCTTCATCAGAGTAATCTTCAATAGCCTTCTCAATCATGGCACCATAACTAGTTGGGGTTTCCACCTTTGGCTAGTAAGGACCATGAGTTATTGATCTCCACATCTAGCTGTCTTGATACTTGAAAAAACCTTCATTACGTTTGCACCATGCTCTAAAATTATTAGGAGTGATAATTGGAGCCTTGGTCATGGTTCCCATCTCAGACTCAAAACTTTTCTAGTTAAGAGCCATTTGAGTGAAGTCAGTAAGTATAATGAAAGAAGGGTGATTTGGTATGGTTAGATCTCACAATCAAAAGCATTTAAAGCTCTAATACCAATTACAGGATCGATGTTGGTCTCACAACATAAGTTTATCTCTCAAACTTACTTAATCTCACTTGGATGATGAAGCAGAATCTCTAATCAAGTTGATAATAATATAATAAGTTAATGAACACAAGAATGGTCTCCAAGATACTTGTATATATTACTTCTTAACTTAGTGTTACAAGCCTCTTACAAACATGAATTAATGAGTTACAATGATAAACTATATAAATATTACTATCTACAGCCAGTTATCCATTGATGACTAGCTGGAATTTAAAACTAGACAAATACTAGATTGCTAGAGGTAAAATATCTAAGATAAAATACTATCCTAAAGTAGGTAGTCATGACATGTCCATGACTTACCTTTTGACACCAACTAAAATTGGTAACTGTAGTATCTGATAAAAGGTGAATAGTGGATTAAAGTATGGTCAGCTATATGGGTGTGGGAAATCACCATGTAGTATATATCAAAGATGGCAGTAGGTGTCAGGCTGACCATACTTTTGTCCACTGGTTCATAGTTGGTTCTTTTGAAGCTTAAATGGCTTCGGAAGAATAAGTTCTTCCAAAGCCATCTATACTTCAGAAGAATCAACTTTTTCCGAGACTTCTGCAAGTCTTCATGACTTTATTCTTCGGAAGACTTTACCTTAGATCTTCTAAGTGTTTATACTTCGGAAGGAGAACTATTTAGTCTCGGGATATTGGGTTCTACCTTCAGAAGTTCTTCATTCCTGAGATTCAATAGAACTTTAACTTGTTTTCGGTAAAGCAACTTTGCTTTGGAAGACCTCTTCAATTATACTTTAAAATCTTCTAAGTGTTGTTTTGGTTGCACCAGCCTCATATCATCCAACACGAATTTTCGCACGTGATCTTCAAAGATATTGATGAGAATCTCACTATGACATAATGTGTTGCATTAGTTTATTCTGACACTAACTCCCAGCCCTTAACTATAGGGGGAGGCTAAGGATGTGACAAGGATAGACAAGGGTAAAACTCCATACATAGATTTGATAGAGAATGTGAGAGGGAGTTAGAGAGGGGGTGAACTTGAAGCTCTCAACGTGATGTCCCTTGTGAAGCTTAATGATGGAGATGATCTAATTATGATTTGCAAATTAAAAATCACTAGGTGATGATTTTATTGTTTAAATTAATTAGTTAATTAATTAATTAAACTTACTAGCATAATTTTATGTGGGAAAAAAATTTAATTAAAGAGGTATAAGTTGTAAATCTAATTTAGCTTCCACTAAATACACGGTAATACTCACTCATGTGTTGTACACATGGTCAATCCAATAGATTGATTTTCATTTATTTTTATTGAATGTTGATACTGGGTTAACCGTTTTGTTGTCTTAACACATATGAAGTTTCTAAGTTATAAGGTCAATTATAACATATGGACATATATGTTTTAGGGAAATTTGTTTGTAATAATCTGACTTGGTAAACTCACATGAACGTGGGTTACAATGACATGGATAAGGGTCTTTAGATGTGTGACACATGTCAGAAGACGAGGAGTCAAGAAGTGACACGTTACTGAGGACTAAGGACTAGATTTCAACACGTGGCCACGATGCGAGCCCATTAGCATATGGATGCAGACTACATCATAATAAAAAGATCAGGATTAATGACGTACTGTAATATGCCAGCCATGCAACACACTAAAGCAATGCGGCCTACATCCGCTTGGCCATGCGGCCTGCATCTACTTGGTGAAGTGTGGTTCAATGACCTCTAAAGTACCTATATAAGGATGTTCAAATGAGACTTCAAAAATCACAAAACTTTGGTTTCTCGTTTTAATAACCTCTCTTTTACACTAGACTCATCTTAGATGGATCTGATGTGACACCCCATGTTTTCAGGTTAACGTTGTTAACTTGTCCTTCCATGTTTTATGCATTTTGTCAAAAACATTATTGTTTAATAATGTGTAAATAAACAATAATAATAGTAAAGTTTAAATAAAAATTAAAGTTAATCTAAACCTATAATAATAAATGATTCAACGATCAGATAAAATAATATTATTATGGTTCGCGAGAAAATAACATTATTTACTCGGGAATAGAGATACCTATATGAATAGCGGGTCAAATTCCAATATTGAATAAATTGGCAAATAAGAATATTTTTCTATCGGTAATCGAAATTATATTAGTGGGAATATAAGCTGAAACACATCTTGATTGGGTTTCACCTTTAGTAAAGTGTTCATACTTACTTCACCTAATATAGAACTTAATTTACCAGCTCTTTCCAAAAGGCGTGAATGAAAATAAAAAACATACCATGGATAAGCCTCGCACCCAGGTGGTCTTCATAATAGAAGAGACATTTGGCCATAAGCTTGCGCTTGTTTAGAGCGATCGTCATAAATGATTAAAGTGTGTCATTCATGGTACATAAAATATTCAGTTAGAGCTGCTCTTGTATAAGGTGTGAGGTATTATAATGTAGTAGGGGAATATGTTGTTTTGGTTACCACAATAGTATATTCCATCACGCCCCTTTCCTAGATAGTAGTCACTACCTGAGCCACAGAAGATGCTTTTTGACCAATAGCTACATAAACGCATATAACATCTTGGCCATGTTGATTTAGAATTGTATCTGTTGTTACTTTTGTTTTACTAGTCTATCCCTCCCCAATACTTAATTCTTGCTAACCACACCCTATGGGAATCATTGAATCAATAACAATAACCCTATTTGAATAGGCTCATATACATAACCTTGAGAAATAATCCTTGGTGCATACGATTCAATCAACCTATATTAACATATTTAATGATCAGATAAAATAATAGTATTATAGTTTGAGAGAAAACAAATGAAAGAGTGAAAAATCGCTTTCTTTGTTGTGAAATAAGAATCCTTCTTATCTTAATGAATTTATTTAATTTAGTCGGAGCTATTAGAGTGAGATCCACTTTTCGGGAATTTGAGTAGAAACAATAACAAGAATATTTCTAGTTTTATAATCTCTGGATGTTAGAGTAGGCATATGCCAAATGTGAACTCAATGAGCTTCTATGAAATGATTTCACGAAATTCAACTAATTGTATTGATTGTGGAATATCGTTGAGAAATAGGATTTGTGTTATCAAAGGATTTCCAACGATTCATTCTAGTATGGAATGAGTCAATCATCTGCTTTGGTATCTTATTGAACACAAATGGTGATATTGTTCCTCCATTGATCAAGAATTTTGATTTTTGGCAAGTCTTATGATCATCCAATCCCCAAAAGTACCCTAAAAAGAACCTACTCTCTGGAGCCATTTCTTTAAGAAGATGTCAAAGTGCCTTTATCTCTACTTTATCTCTATAACAATGGCGCATATCTAGGTGTGAAGTAGGAGAGAATGGATGTCAAAATTGGGGTATTGAATAAGACAAACTTTTCTTTTTCAATTTTTTCATATTAAAAATGTATGAAGAACAGAAGGTATGAAGTTTTTCTTATCATCCTGGTGTCAAGCTATTTTTCCGTAAGACCTCCCCTATATTATTGTCACCGCAATAGGGTTTAACCATCAAGTTCAGGATGGATTGGTGTGGTTCCTCTATGCCTAGGACACTAGAATACCGAACCATGAACGAAGAAAGGCATGCATTTTTTTATTTGATTTTCATTTTTTAGGTCTCTAGGGTTATACATACTCGAATGGTAGACCTTCTCGATAAAACAGATCAAACTTATTACTATCAAAATGATCTGATTTGTTTTAAAGACCCAACATGCATTTTTTGTGCATTGGGCTCTTTCATTAACTGATAGGAATATCAACTAGTCTGCCATTTTTTTATATAAATATAAGAAGATGGTTCCATGTGCTTTAATTCATTATGTTTATGTAGATTCAGGACCACTACTAAAGCTTTCAAGGGGATTATCTTGACGTAGGTCTGCCCCAGGCCAAGATTAACCTAAGTGAAATGAAGTCTATATCTCTCTACTTAAAAATCAAATATGAAACTTTATACAACTTAAAGTTCATAGGACGATCAATGAGCTATGACGCATACGTGTATTTTGTGTCATTGCTCTCAACCCAATTTTATTTGTCTAGATATTATCAAAGCAGATTCAAGTGCTTAAAGAGCGTATCTACCAAAAAAAATAGTATTACCTCGATAAGATAGTCCCTTAATATATTAATAAAATTGATATGACTGCTATCGATGGTCCAATATAAACTAGTATCTCCTCTAGATGGAAGATAATACTCTTTGAAAAGTAATTTGGTACCATCTTCTAGAGCTTAAAGAATTCCCAAAGGTCCGGCCTATTTGGAACCGATATGTTGTTGTATATCCATAGATATTTCTCTTTCTAACCAAAGAATTACTAGTACTAGAATTCTTGAAAGAGATGAAGAAATCTAATGAGGTTTGCGACAAGATTCATGAGGCTTTGACCAAGCAAGTGGGACAACTAGCTTAAGAGGTTCCTAGTTTGAAGAAAAGCAAAGGTAAGTTGTTGAGTGATACTTAGAGGAACCCTACTCATCCGCTTACACCATCATCTAGTTCTTCTATCAGAGTCATTGGTTATAGCGAACTAAATTTTCATTTCTTCTTCATTGCATTTTAGACTATTGCTAGATATGCCTTAGTTCCACTCATGTATAAATTGTTGAGATTCATTACATAGGCTTATCTTGTGATCGTCTAACTATAGGAATGACATCCTTATCTTCTCTTTTTATGTCCAAGGAGAAAAATGCCAATTCATCCTGATTCCCCGCCATTATCATCTTTCCTTCAGTGCAAATGACCTTGAGTTGCTATAGATTATGATGAGGTTGACTATGATCATCCATTTGCATTTCCTTAATATTGGGCACATTATAATCACCACTTAACTAGGTTGCTTCAAAAGGAGAAGGTTCCACTTCCTACTAATTGCATTCCTCAAAAGAGCGCTACTTCTACCTTACCTCCCTTACCAACCTTACCTCCTTTCCCTTGCGACATTGAGTAGGCCATAGCCATACTAGTGGCCAGGCTAGATAGCGGGAGACAACTCGTTTGGGATTGTATGACAACTTAAACCATAGTCAAGATCAGTAGCGAGCTATTGAGAGGATTTGTGGCATGTGAAGCAAGCGAAAAGGAATCAAACAAGAGTAACGCCTTAGCTAATGGAGTTATGGAGTTGGCGGAGCATGTGGATGGGCATGCCATAAAAATAATGACTACCAACTTGATATTTTAGGAAGTTGAAGGGCAAGTTAATGTGATAATTGTTATGGAGCTAGAACCAGAGAAATAAAACCCAATAGAATAACTAGAGGAGGAGTCTGAAAGACAACACATGATCCATTATATGCCTTTGAGTCTATTTTGTCCTTTACATACATCTACCTTAATCTTTACATAATTTGCACCTGGATGGAAAGGGTTGTTCTAATCTCACTGAGACATTTGGATTTTGATGTTTGGTTTAATGTATTATAGATGGATTTACAATTTATTTTATCAAATATTATTATTTGAATATTAAGTTGTGGTTATGCTAAATTCTTTTAATTATGTATACTTGAATGAAGTTGATATGAAAGATATTTACATATTTATGTATGTTGTGATTGTTAAGAATGTCCAGGCACCGACACGGTCATGGAGGAGTAATATCAATATAACATTGGTGAAACTCGCTCCTTTATTTAACCAACACGCGACTGCGGCTCTAGCCAAGGAAAATGTTCAACCAAATCGAATTGGCAAGTGATACTAGTTAATTTTCTACAGTAAAAAATCTTTGCTAATCCTACTAATTATCATATTTCTTCAAAATTTAGAAATTCTGATTTGACCCTAATGCAAGTCAAGGGGTTTGGAACTATGAATCATTCATGGACTGTATGCAAATCCATTTACTAGGTCGGATGGGGCGGTTGGACTCCTTCGTTGGTTTAAGAAGTTGGTGTTAGTTGTCGAGAAGTGTAACTGTCTAATAGGTAATCGGGTGATATTCGAAATGGGTATCCTAGATGGTTCAGGTCTGAGTTGGTGGAAAACACGAGTACAACTTGCAAGATCGGTGTAGGGTGGTCACATACAACACAACAACACAAAGAGGAGAGTAACTTAACTTAATCAAACAGTGAGACTAGATTAACTACAATAGATGATACAAAGAACACAAGTAAGTAAGAGACAAAACAAGAGAACAAGTTACAAAAGGAGATGGTTTTTAAGATTGCAGATGTTTACTTTCTCAAGTTCTATTACAAGTGTTACAAAGCATAAAGGAAAGTTACAAGTACTTAATATACATATATTACATCCTATAGCCGGTCATACTTTGAACGCCTACTGGATACAATTGACTAGACATAAAACAAGATCAATTGTAGAGTCAAAAGGCAGATTGCCTTTGGACTTGTGACTATGACATGCCATAGCTCACATCCTAATATATTACAAAAAGGATAAAGTACATGAAGTAGAAAGTTACAGACTCAAGACCTCAATGTACAATTACCAAAAGCATGGACCTTTTCACTAACTCATTTAAGTTGGTCACTTTATAGAGTTGCAACGGAAAAGGGTCCACCTTTATGGAAAAGTACATCAGATAAAGCATGTGTGTTAAAAGTCTTTGGAAGAAATCTGTCTTCAAGTGTTGGCTTCGAAAGACTTTGTCTCTAAAGCTTCGGAAGACTTCATCTTTGGCTTCAGAAGATATTGGTCTTGGCTTCGGAAGATTTCACACTTAGAATGTTTATGTTGCATGTGTGAAACTTCCAAAGCATTCTTCTTCAATGTACTTGCGCAACATGCAAGAGAGACTTTGGGTGTTTGGGTTGCATCAGCCTCTTTATATAATCTCTACAAACTCCCCCTAGGCTGATGCTACCAAAACACTAATAAACTTCAGATATTGACAGTCCTCATCAGAATAATGACCATCCCTTTCTTCATGAGATGATCAGGATCCCTCAGACTGTCAAAGTCTCTCCTCATATGAAAGAGATCATGTAGAGGCAGATTAAACATGTCTTTCTAAGTGTAGATGTCTTCAATGCCTTGTTCTCTAATGACATGCCATCTTTCTAGATTTGTGGTGTATGTCCAGGACAAGATGGGTCTTCCTGATGCTAGAGGAGCTGTTTGAATAGGAGTTGATGTAGCATCCTCTGGCTACACATCCTTAGGATGCTCTGACTCATCCTAAGGTTCAGAAAAGGATGCAACTTTATTCTTCTTTTGCTTTGGCTTTGAAGCCATCCTTTTCTTTCTATTTGTTAATTTTAACTTAGAAGACTAGCCTGCAGCACCTGATTGATCTTCATTGTCTTTCTTACTTGGGTCTTCCTCTCTCACAGGTTTAGAAGGAGATGGAGGTTGACCATGCTATGGATCAAAAGATGAAGCTTACTGAGATTCAGCAAGAGGTTCAGGTTGTGTTGTCTCAGGTTTTTCAACCTTCACCTCCACTTCAGGTGGAGCTTGACTTGGAGGGGAGTGTTAGTCAATCAGCTCACCACTCTTTATCTTCTGCATGATCACCCTGATATGCTCATCCATAGTGGATAGAGACATGGGACCAAGTCTTCTTCCGAAGAATCCAAACAGCTTCAAGAAGTTCATCATCCTCTGCCTGTCTGTAGACTTCTTCATGCTCTTCTGGATCATGGTTCTTGACTTAGCAGCTTCTTCCTTTAGTTTCCTTTTTTTTGTCTTTCCTTCCTTGACTATCTCCAGTTCAAGTTGTTTGAGATACTCAAACTCAACATAGTTATAGGATAAGGGAAGAAGTGCTTCTGGCTGATAGAGGCCTGTGGCACTTAGGTAGTTGATCATCTTGATCCTGTCTTCTTCTTTATCTAGTTAGGTTCTTGTTGAACCATATCCTCATATGCAGGACTTTCTTGAACTGAGGAGAGAATATGAACATGCTTATATAGTCTTTTCTTTCTTTTGTCTTTTTTCATTTGAACTAGTAGCTCAACATCTTCTGCCTCTTTTTTCTCCTTTGACCTTTCCATGTCAACCAGTTCATTTAGTTCCTCTAAGGGGAGAGAAATGACATTGTTAATGTCATAGTTCCTGGTCTGCAAGTAGTTGATCATGACTGCCCTCAACTCATCATCGTGAGTGTTTGGTCTGGGGGCAACCCTGATTACACTTTCCATAAGTCTTGTAGAACTAGATGAGGAACTTTCTCCTCATCCTCAATCTTCTTAGATGTCATCTTTCTTTTCCCTTTGTCACTATTAGACCTTTGTGACTTAGGGTGGAGAGAGCTTTGGACTTTATTGCTTGATGTAGCTTCTGAGCTTTGTCCAGAGAGAGGTTGAGAAGCACCTTCACCAGCAGGTGCCTCAAAAAGGGTATGGATCTTTGTAACAGTTGATATTGATGGGACACAATGCTCAGGTTCTGCCACTGGGCCTTCAGTCAATGTTTCCCCTATGAAACTAATCTTAAGGTCTGCCTCAACATCCAGTTGACCAATGGCATTGCCTGATTGCCTTAATCTTCTTCTGAAGCTAAACTTTGTAGTGACCCTGTCTTGGATTCTTTGAGCCATCCTGACAGCTTGTCTTGATTGGCTTGGATTGACAAGTGGCATGTTGACTAGATCCAAACCTTGATAGAAGTTCAAAGTCTGAAAGTTGAAGATCTCTTGCTGCCTTTGAACTCTAAGAATGATGAGGGCTCTTCTGTTGCTGTCATACCTCCACCCAATGATGTGATTTGAAGTTAGTGGAGATGACATAGCCCTTGGTATCCCTTGCTCAAACAGACTCTATATGAAGGAGTCTATAGAGTCCACATCAATATGAACTTGAGGAAGTTGCTGAGTGTGCACAATTGCAAGTGAGGATGGTGAGTCCTCAATGTCCACACTCTCTGAAGAACTCCCAAGTTCTGTGAGTGTAATGACTTCCTCCCCCTTTTTGGTAGCATCACCCACTTGCATATGTGAGCTAGGAGTTAGGTCAATCACACTCATAGGTTCTTGTGTTCCTGGTTGAGCTCCTCTTAAAGGTCTCCCAGCTGGTTTTTCCTTGAGATAAGAAATCTCAAGTTGCTGATCATTGACCCTGTTAGGCAAGGTAGTCACAAGAGATTCAAGGTGACTAACCTTGAGACTAAATATGTGCATGTTTTAGATAGTTTTTTCCCTTTTAGTCTTAGATTCCCCTTATCTTCATTAGAAAAACCATTGGGGGATGAGACGATTGGAGCAGAGTCTGCTCTCTCATCACCAGTTTTAGGTTCTTGGCTACTGGATTTCCTCTGCTCACCGACAGCCTCAATTGAGGTGTCAGTGGGCTGAGTTGCCATGGTTGAGGTCTTAATGATGTAATCACCTGCAGAAGTGAGAGCCTCTTCCATATGGACATCCTAAACAGGTTCAAAAGTGTTCACCTCAGTAGTAGGTGACTGATGTGGGAAACAAGTTAGAGACTCAGAAGCACTTATCTATCTTTGAGTAAGGGAAAAGAAAGGAGAATCATGGTACTCATTGAAACCTAAATCTTCATCAATATAGAAGTCAATGTTTGGGATGGGTTGGTTTAAATCCAGAGGCTAGGGATGGTAACTGTACCCTGAAGGTGGATCACTTAAGTGTTGAGACTCAGAGTGATGGCTTAAGGCATTTTGGCTTATGAGCTCATCAGGCTGAGCATGAGAAACATCAACACTGATCATTGAATGTATAGTAGTGGTTTGCTCCTTAGGATAAGTGGGAGCTCCAGTGTCCACTTCTTCCTGTGTGGGTAACTATATGGGGGCCTGCACAGATTGAATAGTCTGTGTAGGGATTCGTTTGTGTTTTCTTTGGTAGGAGAGGGTGATTTGTGGTTGTTGAGGTGGTTGGGAGGTAGAAGGTGTGGGTTCAACACTAGCTTGTGATGCTAGGTTGTCACCTTGAACAATGAGCTCTAACATGTTTGGGACAAGGGCTGTTTCGACCCTAGAGAAGCAAACAGTAGGCTTTCTTAGTATTTTAAAGATATCGGGCTTCATTAGTCCCGGTTTAAGAATATTACCTGTTCCCCTCAACTGTGATCCCAATTCACAATTAAGAATGTATTGAACATATCTAGGAAACATGTAATACTCTAAGGAGTCCAAGTTTTCAAGAAGATTAGTATAGATAAACTGAGAATACCTGAACTTGACTCCTTGAGCCATCCCATGGACAATAAAGGAGAGATCCTCAGGAATCTGGTCCCATCCACCATGCTTGTTTGATAAGCTGTAGATAACCACATGGAGCAAGAATTTCCATTGGGATGAGACCTTCCCTTTCCTGAATGTCTTGATAGAGTAGTCTCCCTCATAGCCCATCTGCGCAAAGGACTGGTTACCAGCTTCCTTGAGAAAGAACACCCCACCTTGTTCATCATCTAGCTAAAGATGCATGTTGATGATGGCCGTAGTGATGAAGATTGTTCTCCCCCACACTGTGGCAGACAGTGCCTTCTCCCCGTCCATTATGACCTCTTGGCAGGTCTTCCAGAATTCTAGCAGTTGATCCTCATAAAGAGTAGGATCAATGGTTAGGGAGGTGAAGTAGCTAGATATAGTTAAGAAACGGCAAACCTCTGAGAAATGAGGATCTTTCTTAGAGTGTAACAGAGCAACTTGGTTGTGTTGACTGTGTAACTGCATGGAGAATTTGGGATCATTTCTGCGGATAAGGTTGGCCATAATAAGAAAGCTTAAGGATGAAGAAAGAAGGAAGAAACAAATTTCAGAGATAAATTTGAGATTTTAGGTCTGGAGGAAGAAGGAGATGATAGAAAGAGAGGGAAACTATTGGGCTTATATTGTGAAAAGGATTTCAGATAAAGTTTAATGAAAGTGGATAAACTTTTAAATCCAGATGGCGGTCCCACCTCTGAAAAAGTAGTTTACTTTTGCTCAAAAAGTAGTTTTCTTGGAAGTCAAAAAGCTTCCGAAGGTAAATTATCTTCAGAAGTTTTAATTAAAAAGTTTCCGAAGCTAAAATGACTTCGAAGATTTTCCTAAGAGTTGTGAAACTTTTGCTTCGGAAGAAGAATTAAGACTTGAATGATTTGTCTAGATGAACAAAGCTTCCAAGAGTTAATTTTCTTTGGAAAAGAATGGTCCTTGGAAACATATAAGTTTCTGAGACAAGTATTTAAGCTTCGGAAGATATTTCAGAAATTTCTTCCGAAGGTAAATTTCTTAGACAGTTATTTGTTTTCAAGGCATGTTTTCTTCCAAAGATAAAAGTCTATCTTCTGAAGGATCAGAAATTTTCAAAAATCTATGGAAAGTATTCAAAAGATTTTCATCCAAGGAAAACATGAGCTTATGAAAGTGATGAACTAGACAACTTAGGACACACAGATTTTAAGAAATAACAAGAATTAGTTTTAATAAAAACATACTCAAAGTTTATCATCCCAATAGCTAATATCAGATATTTAAATCTCTATTCATCAAAAGCTTTTGTAAACAGATCAACATATTGTTTATTTCTGTGGACTTTGACTAGTTTAATTAATCCTTTTTCAAAATTATCCCTAATTAAATGACACCTAATGTTGATGTGTTTGGTCCTTGAGTGCAGCATAGGAATTTTTGTGATAGAAATAGCACTACTGTTGTCTATGTGAATGGGAGTCTCCTTGAAGTTTAATCCATAGTCAAGCATCTTATTTTGAATCCATAGCACTTGAGCACAGCAGCTTGCAGCAACAATGTATTCAGCTTCAGCAGTTGATGCAGAGACACAAGATTGTTTCTTGCATTGCCATGATACAACCCTTCCACCAAGAAACTGACATCCCCCAGATGTAGACTTTGCATTCATGTTGCAACCACCATAATCAATATTTGTATATGCATACAGATTGAAGTCAGAATTCTGAGGATACCACATACCAACTGTTGAAGCACCTTTGAGGTATCTTAGAATCCTTTTAACAGTGATAAGGTGAGACATCTTAGGGTTGGCTTGATATCTTGCACAAATATAAGTAGCAAACATGATATTAGGCCTGCTAGCTGTAAGATACATAAGGGACCCAATCATAGCCCTGTAAAGGTGTTCATCCACACACTTCCCCATATGTATTGAACATACTTTGACTAACTAATGAAGATTCCATCTTCAACTTGCTTCACTTGAATTCCCAGAAAGAAATTGAGTTCCCCCATGGCACTTATTTTAAATCTGCCCTTCATCTACTTCTCAAAGTCTTTGGAGAGCCTTGGATTAGTTGAACCAAAGATGATGTCATCTACATATACTTGAACTAGAATCAATATTTTCCTTGTCCTTTGATGAAGAGAGTTCCATCTATAGTACCCATCCTATATCCATGCTTGCAGAGATACTGAGATAGAGTCTCATACCATTTCCTAGGTGCTTGATGTAGCCTATAAAGAGCTTTGTCAAGCTTGCAGACATAATCAGGATGATCAGGATCTGCAAAACTAGGTGGTTGTTTGACATATACCTCTTCATCAATCACTCCATAAAAAAAGCACACTTCACATCAAGCTGATAGACCTTGAAGTTCTTGGATACAACAAATGCTAGGAATATCCTAACAACTTCTAGTCTTGCTACAGGAGCAAAGACATCAGTGTAGTCAATGCCTTCTTCTTGTATGTATCCTTGAACAAATAGTCTAGCTTTATTCTTGATGATGATGCCTCTATCATCCTTCTTGTTCCTAAACACCCATTTGGTTCCAATGGTAGTCTTCCCATGAGGAAGAGGACAAAGGTTCCAAACTTTCTGCCTTTAAAACTGAAGCAACTCCTGTTGCATAGCTTCAACCCAACTTCTATCTTTTAAAGCCCATCAACTTTCTTTGTCTCTATCTAGGATAAGAAACAAGAGTGAAGACAAACATTTGCTTCGTGGGTTTGTCCTCTTGTTCTTACCCATGTGTCAACATCTCCAATGATATTTGTGGTGGGTGAGACTTGTGGATCCTTAGCTGAGGGATCACAACAATTCATGTGTGCATACCGTAGGCAAGGAAAGAGAGATCCTTCCTTATGCGTCCCCTTTGCTGAGAGAGATCTATATTAGAGAAATTTAGATCTGGCATAGAAGTTTCTCCCACAAAATCAGCACACTTATCAAGAGAAACTTGATCCAATGAGTGTGTGATATCATTGATGTTGTCATCTATGGAGTGGTTATCAGCCTCAAGATATTCCTGATCATTGTCACCACCTCCATTATTTTCTTCTACATTTAAAGTATCTTTATCTGGTTGTGAAGCCTCTGTGCTGAAATTTGAAGGCATCCCAGATGTATCAGTTGAGTTTGTTATTGTGGTGTTGATAGACACTTCATTTGTAGAAATAGTTACAACTGGAGCTGAAGATATGTTACTTGAAGGCCTTCTTAGCTCAAATCTTGGATCAGGATCACCTGTTCATAAGATAATGGTAGATCCTGAAACATTCTCACAAGATTTATTAAAATAGTTGGTAAATAAATCAAGATCAAACAGCTTATCAGGACCAGAACCAGCTATATAAGGTGTGTGTTCATTGAAAGTCACATTGGCTGACTCCTAAACAATTCTAGTTCTGAGATTGTATACTCTATAGCCTTAGCTTAGGAAGAGTATCCAATAAAATGTCCATCATCTGATTTCTCAGCAAATTTGGCAATTTGATATTTGGTATTCAAGATGGTGCAAGGACATCCAAATGACCTGAGAAAACCAATGAAAGGTTTTCTCTTGTGCCAAAGTTCATAAGGAGTCTTTCCATGAGTCTTAACTACTAAAACTCCGTTCTGTACATAGCAGGCAGTGTTGGCTACCTCTGCCCAGAAGGTGATGGGTAGCTTAGAGTCAGACAACATGGTTCTTGCAGCTTCAATCAGTGTCCTGTTTCTCCTCTCAGCAACAACATTTTGCTGAGCAGTCCTGCGAGCATTATATTGTCTTGTAATGCCTTTTTCATCACAAAATGTATCAAGGATTTTGTTCTTGAATTTAATTCCTTGATCACATCTTATGATTTTGACCTTGTGATCATATTGATTCTCAATCTTTAGGATAAAGTACTTCAGAATCTCAGGAGTCTCATCCTTAGTTCTAAGGAAGAAGACCCAAGTGAATCTTGTAAAGTCATCTATGATCACTAAACAGTAAGAGGTTCTT
>BJCM01207411.1:0-15991 GCA_018326385.1 Flaveria bidentis
AATTAATTAGAATTGAGATTTATAATAAGAAAATTTTAAGTATGATATTTTTAAATAAAAAAATTACTATTATTAGTACTATTATTCATTATTATTATTATTATTATAAAAAATATTTCAATCATATCTTATTTTAAAATATCGATTTATAATTAAAAAATTTTCATCCTATTTAATATTTTTATTCGACATGTGTAATACACGAGTAATTAAACTAGTAATGTTATAAAAGGGTAATTTGGTCTGAATCATAATTATACCGAGACCGTGAGACGTTAAATAAAAAATGAAAACAACTGAAACTACGAAATAAGAAAAACCCACTGGCCCAGTCACTCACAATCTTCCTGTGCATATATGGGCTTCGGCCCATTCTACGTTCCAAACTTTAGCATTTTTTATTGTTTAATTCAATAGCCTATTACAACGGGCGACTATCTGTACTTGGCCCACATTCATTCTTAAACACGTTTTATAAATTTGACACCCCGACTTTCATATAATAGTGGTGTAAAGTTTTATTTTTCTCATCTTAATTGATATTTCAGAGAAAATTGTGGGCTTTATCTATATAGCTTGACACGTTTTATAATTTTATTGTATGAGAGACAATGTATTTTTTATTTACTTGTCATTTCAATCTAGTAAACTGAAAAACTGTTATAACTCAAATTCTTGTGAAATAATTAATGTTCTATGTAATTATTAATTTTACGATCCAAGTTTTATCACCTGATGTTCAGCTAATCAAGTTTCGTTGATTCTAGAAGTCCTATTATTTGTTCATTCACAAAGCTCTAGAGTACACACTTGGAGATACACATGACTAGCTTGGATAGGGAGAAAACTTTAGGTTTTACACAAACACAAAAATGAGTACGATCGCAACAAATAATGATCCCTTTAAAATCGAACCATTCATGTTACCATGAATGACAGGTTCAACCATGCCAATACTGAGGCGGTTTGGTATGATCTTAAAAAAGAGTCGATTGGGTATGATCTCGACCATCTCCCACCTTCCACCTCAACTCATCTTCCCTCATGCCATCCTGCTTGTTGCTACACGAATCCTAATCAAGGGATTAAGACCGGGGAGCAGTGCGTGAATGGGGTTGCTAACGAGGATCAGGCAGGAACTTGGCATTGACTGTTGGGGCAGGATGCGGCTGGACTTCGGCTAAGCAATACTTTGACTGAAAGGAGTATCTGCGAGACAAGAACAACACCATGAGTCTCGTCTCGGGAAGAAAGGGTTTTCTCCCCGAGACCACACTCCGGCGTGAGAATAAGTATTTGTGTTGATATAACTTTGAAGAGGAAAATTACTAAGTGAGTGGTTTATAGTGAAGGTGTTCTGATCATGTGAATATGTCCTACCTGTGGAATGAAAGGGTATTTATAGTGTTGGTGTATGGGGACTAGATATGACTGGGTTTTATTCTTGGAAGCCTGTGGTCAACGACATGGGACTGAAATCCCCTAGCCAGGGGTTTTATACCCTTTTGGTGCAAAGGAATTCTTACTGTTATTAATGAAGTTTGTCTTTGTAGTTGACTTGGGGATTTTAGGGGCGGCTCTGGCCTTCTGCCAATGTTTTGGCCTTATTCATTTTGTCGTTTCGTGTTTCCTTTTATTTCTCTTGTGACCAATGAGTGGTTTTCTTGGTTACCAAGTTTTTGTGAAGGT
Organism: Flaveria bidentis; assembly: GCA_018326385.1. Classification (NCBI taxonomy): domain Eukaryota; kingdom Viridiplantae; phylum Streptophyta; class Magnoliopsida; order Asterales; family Asteraceae; genus Flaveria; species Flaveria bidentis. Next base: position 1,690 of record BJCM01207411.1, read on the forward strand.
TTTTATGAGGGCTTACAATATTGTTTTGATAGCACCACGTCCAGCCGCGATTTAGGTTCAAGTGTGGTTTGGGCCCCTTAGGGGCTGAGATCTTTTTAGCCGCGACTTGGGTTTGCCCTCCCAGCCGCGGTTTGGTCTCCTGCGCCTTAACGGGTGGTGTCGTGACCAGCGGCTTCGCTTATCGTTCGAGTGGGCCGCGACAATGGGTGATTCGCGACAATGGGCTGCGGCAATGAGCTGCAACATATTCTTCGCTGCTCAGGTGAGTCGTGTCTGGGTGTAACATTAACCTTTTCGTTTTACCTTTTCGGGTTTTGTTTGGTTTTTAGGGTGATACTTCTTCATGTCCCCCCAGTCCAATGTCATGGTTATAACCATGTCATTGGAATAATTATGGCCTTTGTACTTTCCATCGCTGTGTCTCTTTGTCACCATCAATCTAAGTCATTTTTGCCTCGAGCCCTGGCCCGGTTTCACATCAATCGAATAATTGCCCATCCTTTCATCGAGCCACGCGTTAGTCTTTGTCAACTTCTCCTATGGACGCCACCTAGTTCTAGGTCGACGATCCTAGATTTCTCGAGTTGTGGCCTATGGTCGCCGCTTTGTTCCCGGCCCGCGGGCCCCCTTTAGTCGCGGCCTAGCCGCTTCGTGAACCGAGCATTTGGGGTTTTCCCCTATAAATATCTCAATAAATCCATTTCTCCACCCATTCTTTTTCTTCCTATTTCTCTTATTTTCTTTCAAGTTTTCCTCCTTATTTTCTTGTTCAAGAACACCAATCTTGCTGGTAAGTTACTCGAACCATTCTTCATCTTACACGTTTCTAATGGAGTGTAGGAATGACATAGGTCATCAGTACTCAGTTAATTCTCAAGATTTTCTAAACAACTTTATGCTTCGCTATGCTATTTCCCCCGAGCTTAGTCCCACCGTTCCTCCTCATTCGTCGACCGTGAGAGATGCGCCAGTTGGGATGATAGCTCTATATACTTCTTTCTTTAGTTTTTGTAACTTTCGTGCCGGTTAGTCGTTTCTTGTGCTTTCTTCTTAGGTACTATGATATTCATCTATCACAACTAGTTCCTTTAGGTTTGGTTAAGGTGTACCATTTTGAGATATCATATCGTGCCCTTAACTTAGAACCTGAAACAAACCTTTTTAGAGCGTTTTACAAGTTGACTAAGGTAGGCGTTTGGTTAACCTTTGAGAAAAGAAAAGCGCCCAAACCTCCTATAGTGTCACGAACCATAACGAGTTTGAAATATTGGAAAGACCATTTTTTCTTTATTTCACCTGGTATAGTTCCTTTTGAGATGCATTGGTTTGAAACTAGTAGGTCCATTCAAGATCCTTTTCCAAAACCTGATACGTATGACATGTCTGCTTATGACCTTTTGAAAGCCGAACCAACCCCCCTTTGTAGCTATTCTGAGCATTTCCTTGTGATGGCCGGTGTTAGTTGTAACTAGACCGATCTTAACATGGTCCCGTTTATGACTTATCAAGGGAAACGTAAGTTACTTCCACCTTTATGCCACAACGTACACGTTCATGTGCCCGATTATTGTTTCTATGTTATGCTTTCATAGGTATGGGGTTGTTTGAGCGCATGAAGCTTTCTGCTAAAGAAGATGTTTCTGAGCATGTTGAAGTTTTGCCTGAAGGTGCGACCCCTATATTGGAGACGACTGCCGGCCTCGTTGTTCAACCTGGTGAAACCATGGGCCACCTTCCCGTAAAATAAAAAGTACCGACGAAGCTCCTGCTCCCGCAAGCCGACCGAAAATGAAATGCAAATAGGGGTTGGGAGGCCCGGGTCTCAAGCCGCGACCATCCCCTCCCCCAGCACCTGCCAAGGCTTGCAGGGTAGGTCCCTCAGCCGCGGCTGGGGTATCCTCATGCTCAAATTTGGGCAGTTTTGATTCTGCCCCTTTATCTTCTGACAGTCGGTCAGGTGGCGGTGTTGGTAAAGGGAAGATGGCTGCTTCTTCTGAGGACACCGAGTTGAATGAAGAAGAGAAATTTATTCATGACTGGGAGTTGACTAATGGAACCACTTTCGAGACTCCGGATTCATGTAGGGACTTCATGCTTGCATCTCGTACACCTGCTGAATTTTACCATGGGGAAGGGTTGAAAAACAGAGCATTGTCAAATGCTGGGTATTTGGCCATGGTGAATAGTTTGTTTTCTTTTGCTGAGATTCATGGCCGTTGGGTGGATGGTGTCAATGAGATCCGTGATCTTAAGAAGCAGATGTCTAAACTGGAGGCCGAAAATGCGTCTCTCACGTCTCGTTGTGACACATCTGAGGCTGCGAAAGAGAAACTTACTCGAGACCTCAGTGGTGCCCAGGAGAAGCTTTGTATTCAACATGCTACAATGAAAAAACTTCCCTTGGATTTGAAAGATAATAAGATTGCTTTCGAAGTTCGCATTGCTATCCTTGAGGAAAAAGTGTCACATCTCACATCCGAGAAGAAGTGGATTATTTCGAAGGGTGTTGGTTTGAGTTTTAACAAGATACGAGATAGTGACGAGTTTCTTGATGCTTTGGCCAGGATCAATAGTCTTTCAGACAAGGTGGGGTATAATGTGGGTTTAATGGATGGAGCTCATCTTGCTGTGGAGGGGAAAAAAAACCAAGGCAGCTAAGAATTTTGATAAAAATTGCCTTGAAGAAGCTACGAGCTGAATCCGACTTGTTTGATAAAGCTACTTTTCCCATGGCTGAGGCTATTGCAGCTATGTGCGACTTGACCATTGAGGAAATCAAGTCGTTCCTGACTCCCTCATCTGAAGACCCTGCTCAAGTTTAACTAGTTTATCTTTGGGTGTCTTTCTTTTGTGTCTGTGATGTCATCAAACTTGTATCTTGACTTTATGTTTATTTTGGTAATGTTATTTATGTTTTGACAACCCATACTTTGTGTTTGTAGATCGTTGATTCCTCATGCTTTGCGACGTGTATATTGTTGATCGCTGGATTCCCTTGGCCGCGGGATGCCTTGCGGCTTTTGGCTGCGACTGGTTTCACGTTTGCGGCTTATGGCCGTGACTTGCCATTTGTTCATAATATTATTATGGTTATATTTTTAACTGAAACATTCCACCTCGCATCTCGGGCCTTTGGCCACAACTAGAGTCTTTGGTCGCGACTAGAGTCTTTGGTTGCGATTCGAGGCTTTGGTCGTGGCTAGGTATTTTGGCCGCGATCTAGTGACTTGGCCGCGACTTGGTGCTTTGGTGTCTTGGCCGTAGCTCGGTGCTTTGGTGACTTGGCTGCGGCTCGATGCTTTGGTGACTTGGCCGCGACTTAAGGCCTGCTTATTACCTAGCCGTGGTTTTCGGCCGCGACTCTTGTTTCATGGTCGCGGCTTTTCACCACTACTTTCATTTGCTCATAATATGATTATGGTTACATTTTAGTCGAATGGATGGGACTTAGGCCGTGACTTTAACTTTGGCCATAGCCTTATGCATCAATGCATTTTTTGGTTATTGTTGTTATTTATCCTACAAAAGGTGTCATTTTGCGTTATGCTCGTTGTATCAACACTCCTCTTACTCTTTTTGATTTCGAGTTATCTGTTTTTCTGGCTTGGGTTTTTAGCCGACTGGAAATGTATATTGTTGAATGGCTCTAATTGTTTGCCAAAGTATAATCATGCATTTGGAGCAATGCATTGGTTTTCTTTGGTTCCGAACAGCGAGTTCTACTTAGTTATGGTTTTTTTAACTTAGCTTGAAAAACATTTGCATTGTTGGGTTACTTATTGTGCCATTTGCAAATGTCGCTTGAGTAATTGCATTGGTACCTCACTTCGCTTTCTTTGCTCACACGTCATTATTGTTCCATGACTTGTTACGACACTGGTTATATAAAAAGATTCATTAATCTGGTGTAACTACTGGTGCTCGCATGCACTTTCTTAATGAAAAATAAGTTTACACTGTTAAGATTTTACCGCCTATTACATGTAGCATGGTCGGACCTGAGTTCCATTCCAAGTTCTCGGGATGGCTGTCCCATTCAGCTGGCTGAGTTTGTAAGCTCCGTTGTTTCCTACTTCAATGACTTGATAGGGTCCTTCCCAACGTGGCCCCGACTTACCCTGATCTCGAACTCTACTCGCCTCGTTGCTTCTTAAAACGTAGTCACCTTCCTTGAATATTTGATGTTTCACGCGAGAGTTGTAATACCGTTCAATTTCTCTCTTATGCTTTGCTTCTCGAATTGCCGCTACCATCCGTCTTTCTTCAAGTAAATCCAAATTGAGTTGTAGATTGGTCTCGTTCTCCTCTCCAAGAGCTTGTGTGACACGGGTTGTTGGCATACCTATCTCGACTGGTATCATGGCTTCCGATCCGTAAGTTAAACTGAACGGGGTTTTGCCGTGACTAGTCTTGGGCATGGTTCGATGGGCCCACAAGACATTGGGTAGTTCCTCTACCCAATTCTTCCCCTCAATGCCTAATCTTGTTTTTATTCCTTCAACAATACTGCGATTGACTCTCTCAACTTGACCGTTACCTTGTGGATGAGCTACCAAAGTGAAAATTTGTTGGATTTGCAGGTCTTTGCACCACGACTTGAATGGATTCTCAGCGAAATGCTTCTCATTATCTGTTACGATAAACAACGGGAGCCCGAAGCGGCATATGATGTTTTCCCATGTAAACTTCTTCACTTTCTGCCCTGTGATCGACTCGAGGGCCTTAGCTTTCACCTATTTGGTGAAGTAATCTACTACTACTAAGAGAAATCTGACTCCTCCAGCCGTCACTGGGAACGGACCCACAATATCCATGCCCCATTTCTGAAAAGGCCACGCGGCATTGACTGGAACTAGATCGTTCTTGGGTCTGTGGCACATTGGTGCATGCCTTTGACAACTTTTACACCTTTGGATTTCTTCGATTGCACTCCTATGCATCCCGGGCCAATAGTACCCTTCCCCTATCGCTTTTGCTACCACCATCCTTGGACCTGCATGGATGCCACAAATGCCTTCGTGTATTTCTTTGATGAGATAATTTGCTTCGTCTGGCGCAAGACTTCGTAGCAATGGTCCCATGTAGGACTTGCGGTATAGGACTCCCTGTCGCAACTCGTATTGTAGTGACTTTGCTTGAACCGCCCTTACATCTCCATTCTCTTCGGGTAAGTCTCCACTTGCTAGGAACTTGATAATTAGGCTCATCTAGCATTCATGTGTTGTATCATCCACTGAAGTTACCTCCTTCTCGTTGATCGATGGTGATTGTAGTACCTCAACTCTGACCTCCTTGGCTAGGTGGCTGAAATTCACTAAAGCGAGTTTGCTATGAGCATCTGCTTTCTTGTTTTTGCTTCTTGAGATGTGTGAGACATCGCACTTCTCGAAACCGTTGATCAAATCTTTTGCTTTTCTCAGGTATTGCTTCATTGTTTTTTCCTTTGCATCATAAGACCCATTAATCTGATTTGCCACCAGCAGCGAATCTACATGAGCATGAAGTCGCCGAACTCCTATCTGCTTGGCTAGCCTCAACCCTGCCAATAACGCTTCATATTCCGCCTCGTTGTTAGAACTTTTGAAAGCTTACCGTTGGGCGTAGGTTAACTCTTCGTTTCCGAGCCCTACTAATATCAGACCAACTCCTGACCCTTCATCGTTTGCGGCTCCGTCGGTGTGTAAACGCCAATCTTCGTCACTTTGACGTTCGTTGCTTACGTTGCCATCGGCACGACCTCCATCTTGTGGTATCTCCGCTAAGAAATCAGCTACCACTTGACCTCTTACCGCCACTCTTGGCTTGTATTCTATCCCGAAAACTCCGAGCTCTATGGCCCATTTCGCCAATCTCCCAGAAATCTCCGATCTTCTCAACATTTGTTGTATGGGGTGGCTCGTGCGAACTTCAATCACATGGTCTTGGAAATACCTTCGTAACCTCCTGGACGCATATACCAAAGAAAGAGTAAGTTCTTCCATTGGTGAGTACCTGGTTTCCGGGTCCTTGAGAGCCCTGCTGACAAAGTAGATTGTTGTTTGCTTTCCACTCCGATCCGTCATTAAAACTGCGCTAATGGCCTCCGCTCCGGCTGATAGGTACATCACGAGCCGTTCCTCCGGAAGAGGAGCTACTAGTGTCGGCAGGTTGCTCAAGTATAACTTCATCTGTTGAAAAGCCCTCTTTGCCTCATTCGTCCACCTGAAATCTTTCTTGTTCAAACAATTTCTCAGTGTGGACATGAAAGGCAAAGAGCGTTCGGCGTGTCTTGACAGGAACCTATTGAGCGCGACTAGACGTCCATTGAGTGTTTGCACTTCTTTAACAAATTTAGGCGATGACATTTCGAGTACCGCTGCAACCTTCTCAGGATTGGCTTCCAGCCTTTCTTTTTTCACCACAACCCCCAAGAACTTCCCTTCTTCTACCCTGAATGAACATTTCTTTGGGTTCAACTTCATGTTTATTCTTCGTAATGTCTCGAATGTGTCAGCGATGTCCGCCAATAAAGCTTCCTCATCCTGACTTTTTATCACCACATCATCGACATATATTTCCACGTTTTTCCCATTTGTACCGCAAACGCTTTGTCCATCAGACGTTGATACGTGGCCCCTGTATTCTTGAAGCCGAATGGCATTTTGGTGAAACAAAAGATTCCAATGTCTGTGTAAAAAGCCGTCTTATCTTTGTCTTCGGGTGCCATCTAAACTTGATGATATCCCTTGTAAGCATCTAGAAAACACTTCAAAGGGAAAATCGCTACAGTGTCTACTTTCAAATCTATGTCTGGCAATGGATAACATTCTTGAGGGCAAGCGTTGTTAAGATCTTTAAAGTCAATACACATCCGCCATGTGCCGTCACTTTTTTTTACCATCACCGGGTTGGCCACCTATGTCTAGTAGTGCACCTACCTAATTATACCTGCCTCGAGTAACTTTTTAAATTCTTCTACCACGGCGTGGCTTCGCTCCGGGCCCATATGTCCGCGCTTTTGGACGACTGGTTCCTTCGACTTGTATGTGTTTAATTTGTGTTCTGCTATGTCCCGGGGGACACCCTTCATGTTTGCAGGTTGCCATGCAAAAACATCTAAACTATTCTGCAGCAAACGACGTAGTCGCTCTTTGGTTGCATCAGTCAATTGACCTCCGACCGTAACCTTGTGCTCATGAAAAGCGGGGTTAATCACCCACTTTTCCAACGTTGGACGCATGGCTTCGTCTGCTTTGGTTGAAGTGCCTGGCATCACTGCTCTAACATCATTACACGCTTTGCTAGAGTAAATGGTGACTACCCCGGTGGGGGTAGGGAATTTTATCGCCACGTGAACCGTCAAAATTACTGCTCCAAGAGTACACAGACTGGGCCTCCCCAAAAGAACATTGTGGGAAGACTCTGAACGTACAACCAGGAATGTCATCATAACTTCTCTCCAACCAACTTCATTCCCTATCACTACTGGCAACTATATCTGGCCCACCGTCTGCATCACCTCCCCCGCAAATCCTGTGAGGTGATGCGTCACTGTCTCCGAGTCTTTCCTAACCTCGTCATCTAGCTGCAAAAAACAATGCTCGTACATAATCTCTGAACTACTACCACTATCCACATATATACGGTGTACCTGATGACCTGCAATAATGGCTGAGATTGTGAGTGGTGCATTGGCGAAACTTCCACCACGGATCGGGGGAAAAGATATCTCTTGTGCCATCCAAGGTTCCATATGGTCGGAATACCGTTTGCCTCCACGATTCGCCACTTGCAGCATGAATATTTCCTTTCTTTTTTCCGGAATACCGTTTGCCTCCACGATTCGCCACTTGCAGCATGAATATTTCCTTTCTTTTGTCTCCTACCTACGACGTCTTTTTCAACTCCCTTAGCAAGTGTGCTAACTTCCCTGTCTTTATAGCGAGTTCAATCTGCCGCTTCAGAGAGAAACAATCATCTGTTGCGTGTCCATTTTCTTTGTGAAACTCACAATACTTGTTTATGTCCCTTTTTACTCCCGGTTTCAGTGGGACGGGTTTGGTGAAACGAATATTTTCAGTTGCTAAAATCTCACTCGGGGTTTTTGTCAGAGGAGGTAGAGTCACGTTTGGTCCTTGTGAACTTTTGACTGAGGAAGGTGTGAAACGAGGCTGAAAAACCGAGTTCTGCTGGGCGAAACAAGGTTGAAAACATGGCCTCTTCCAAGATCTCGCCCCTCCTAGTCAACTTGCGAATCCCATGTGGGTACGGGCTTCCTTAGGATTTTCTCCTTTAACTGTTCGCACGCCTTCTTCCCTCGTACGAATGATTTTGCCCTTTCCAACATTTCGTCCACTAACTTTGGAAGACTTTCGTGGAACCTCTCTACTAGCTGGTCATTTCTTACACCATGAATGAAAGCCGAAATCCGGATCGTTACTCCGGCTCCACGAATCTGCATGCTTTCCTTAGAGTACCTAGTTATGAAGTTTTCAATGGATTCGTTATCTCCCATCTTAATGTTGTGAAGCTCAGTGGGATCCTTTGCGGAGCGACGTTGTTGACTGAAATTTTTTAGGAAATTGTCTTCTAATTCTTTGAAGCTCCCAATTTCACCAATCGGAAGACTGTCGAACCACACCCTAGCTGCGCCTGTCAGTGTTTGGGTGAACATGTGACACCACGCGGGGACTGATCACTGCTCTACCTCCACTGCCCCGATGAAAATTGCGAGGTGGTCATCTGGGTCCTCCAGACCGTCATATTTCCCAACATTAGACGGCATTTTTAGTTTTGGAAGGAAAACAAATTCTTCAATTCTTGGGATGAATTTTGATCTTGCTCGCGCCGTTGATGGGCGGTATGGCTTGCTAAAATCATCATGGACCCCCGCTTTCTCTTCGGTTGCGGTGGTACCAGACTCATTATTGCTTTGCCCTCAACGCTCTTTGCTTTATCTCCATGACTACCTTCTTCATCCACACGATTCCTCTCTTTTGGGGTTTCTTCATATTCCAAGCGTGTTCTGACTTCCAAAAGGCGTCACTCCCATTCCTCCTGTTCTAGCATGGAGAGGATTTTTTCTCGGTTTTTGTTGATGAACTCTGGGGTGATAACGCTACCGCCGATATTGCCTCCTCCTGCGTTGGTTTCCAAAGTAGGGGTAACGAGGCATGGATCTTCAGCGTTGCCAACATCCTTGGGGTGGGGAGTTTCCTAACTTGAGTCCATGGTGGTTCTTCGGGTAACGTCTGGGTCCCACGGATGGCGCCAAATGTTACTACACGAATCCTAATCAAGGGTTTAAGACCGGGGAGCAGTGCGTGAATGGGGTTGCTAACGAGGATCAGGCAGGAACTTGGCTTTGACTGCTGGGGGGCAGGATGTGGCTGGACTTCGGTTGAGCAATACTTCGAATGAAAGGAGTATCTGCGAGACAAGAACAACACCGTGAGTCTTGCCTTGGGCAGAAAGGTTTTCTCCCCGAGACCACACTCCAGCGTGAGAATAAGTATTTGTGTTGATATAACTTTGAAGAGGAAAATTACTAAGTGAGTGGTTTATAGTGAAGGTGTTCTGATCATTTGAATATGTCCTACTTATGGAATGAAAGGGTATTTATAGTGTTGGTGTATGGGGACTAGATATGACTGGGTTCTATTCTTGGAAGCCTGTGGTCAACGATATGGGACTGAAATCCCCTAGCCAGGGGTTTTATACCCTTTTGGTGTAAAGGGTTTCTGACTGTTATTAATGAAGTTTGTCTTTATAGTTGACTTGGGGATTTTAGGGGCAGCTCTGGCCTTCTGCCAATGTTTTGGCCTTATTCATTTTGTCGTTTCGTGTTTCCTTTTATTTCTCTTGTGACCAATGAGTGGTTTTCTTGGTTACCAAGTTTTTGTGAAGGTTTTTATGAGGGCTTACAATATCGTTTTGATAGCACAACGTCCAGCCGCGGCTTTGGGCTTCACCCAACCGCGGTTTGGGTTCAAGTGTGGTTTGGGCCCCTTAGGGGCTGAGATATTTTTAGCCGCTGCTTGGGTTTGCCCTCCCAGCCACGGTTTGGTCTCCTGCGCCTTAACGGGTGGTGTCGTGACTAGCGGCTTCGCTTATCGTTTGAGTGAGCCGCGACAATGGGTTGCGACGATGAGCTGCAACATATTCTTCGCTGCTCGGGTGAGTCGCGGCATGGGTGTAACATTAACCTTTTCGTTTTACCTTTTCGGGTTTTGTTTGGTTTTTAGGGTGATACTCCTTCACTGCCCAACTCTCCTTACTTCAATAACATTTGACAATATCATTAATCTCCATACCATAATGGAAGGAGAAACAATCTATAAATAACATACCAAATTACACATAATGTTTTTAGAACCGGATCGAACAGTGAATTAATCATGTTACTGGTTCATTGGTCGGACCAGTTTTATAAACCAAATGACGTCATAATTAATAAATAAATTTATTTATATACATTTTTTAAAATATTTAATAGAACTTTAAATACAAGTCAAACACTACAATTTTAAGCTTTAGAAAATCTAATCCGCCTAAACTTCCATTTGAAATTTAACACAAAATTAGTAATCTACTAAACCTTTGCCCTAATGCATCTTGAATGAACATCATACCATTTACGATCTGCAACCAAAGGAGCAATACCGGAGGGGAGGGCTGAGGAATCGCGAATGGGAGGGAGTTCAGTGGAATGGATCTGCGAATGGGATGATTTTGATCATAGCACACCATTTTAAACAACTTTAAAGCATGCTAACGACCCTCAAGTTCAGTTTTTTTGCATTCATTCGAAAGTTGTAATTATACTTTTGATTGTGTTAAGTAATAAAAAACAAGAGTATACCTTACTAGCATCAACGAGATACTTGATGCTGATCATTTGAACCTAAATAATCACATAATCATAACACTAAGCAGAAGATATTGTTTCCTTAGATGACTTATAAGTGTTTTCATATGATATATTATAGGGCTGTTGTAGTTGTAAGGCTGCACAATATAGTAGATGAAAACCTATAACTCTGATTACTAATGCTATAGGAAGTAATAAAAAAAGGAAAGCTTCTGAGTAGATTTGATTATGGTTTACATCTTCACCCTTATTGCATCTATGAAGTATCTAGAGTGCTTCATCTCATTTGATTTTATATCATTTCATACAATGTTAGATGCTTGCAATCTAGCATAGAGGTTTATTATTGTGTTGCATGCTATAGGTGATTGTGATAATTTTACATGAAAACTTGAATTTAATGCCTACAAGTCTTCAACTTTCTATTCATAGAAATCACCTAAATAGAAGTAGAAAGTTGGTTATCTTACAATGTGCATTCTATGGGTGGGTGTCATTTTAATGAAAATAATAAGGATGTTCATTTAGTTCATGAAGAACATACACAAATGGTAGAATATGAGCATGACCTCTAAACACCTATCTATTAATTGCTTGAACAACCTTTTGGATGAAAACATTGTTTTTCTTATGATCACAAACCGATGCAAAAAGAATGGTTGAATTTAAATAATATCATTACTAAGGATGACATAAATTAAGCATTTGATAAAAGAACTTTAGATCAAAGAGTATTATGTAGGTGTGCAGAAAGAAATCTGAAATCATATTTTTTACTACTTCAGTCACTTGTAAAATGAATAAATCTTTTACTATTAGGTTGTTGTTGACAAGAAGCAACATGTAAATTAGGAAGTAGTACACTTAAAGCATCATAATTTTCTTCCTATAAATGTTTAAGGTATTTGCTTTTGGAGAAAGAGCAGTAAATTTAGTAGGTCTGATCCTATTTATTCATTCCCTTTAATTCTTTACATAGTAGGTCTGATATTTTTTAGCACAATTATTTTCTAATAATTTAACATGGATTGGTACTTCTAAAGAGATTTGAGCTCACAATCTAGTGTTTTGGCTTAGACTGCTTTGCTAATTTATGATACTGGTAGGTTTCTGATATGATTTGTGTATAAAAAAGTTATGCTCAATTAGTTTTAGTTCGTTTGTGAAGTTATGAAATTATGGATGCCAAGTTTTTTCATTAGGTTCAGTTAATATCAAGATAAATTTTTTAATGATCAATTTGATGACCGACAATTAGGATTAGGTTCTATAACTTATATTACAGGGAATAAAATGGCTCATATACAGCTCCATGGCACATATTTGTGTTCTAAGTTTCCTTGACTTTGTTGGCAAGGTTCTCCATAACAATAAATTGACTAAGCCAATTTGTGAATATTTTAAGTTATCAGATGTTGATTGCATTTTGAATTATGAATAAAATCAACCTCAAGGATTTTGAAATTATTTATTTATGATAATTTTAGGCTAAGATATTTAAATATGTGATTGTCTATTTTCTTAATTTGTCTTAACATTTAAGAATGAACTTTATTAAAGTAAATCATCTAAGCTTCATAGTGTACTTTGTGTTTGACAACCTGAATGTTGTTTACTCTTTTTATGTGTTATTTTGTCGACTAATTTAGTCTGTTTCTTCTTATTAAGGTTTCAATGTGTGGCAAAACCAAGAACCAAGGTTTAGTGTTCATTTTGATTGGTTCACATGAGGAAGCTTTGGTAACTTTCACAAATCGTCAGTTGTATGTGAGTATGGTGCATTGCAAGATGTAAACATTTTGTTTTTGTTTTTAATTTGCTATTTCAAATTGACTGCCAATAGTTGTCACAAACTTTTGAGTGCTAATCATGAAATACTTTTGCATGTAGAAAATGTCATACTTTCTTTGTCCCATGAAAGTTATAGTTCTCTTCTTTTTTGGATTTTACATAACAGATGCAATGTTTTCTTGTATGATTCAAGTCTGAACGTTAAGCCTGCACGATAAACCTGCACCTGATAAAATATACATTTGAATGTGTTGTTATGCTTATACAATAAGCCTACATAGATTGGTAGCCTTAAACATGTTATCTTCATCATAGATATGTTCTTGATGACACTTTGTCCCAATGCAGGACTATATCTCCACATACTCACGGAAACAAAGCTTGTAGTTGATACTTTAAAAGGGGTCAAAACTCAAAATTCATGTAAAGATTGTTCTTGATTTTTAAGTTCTAGATTTAGATAAATGCTTGGAACTCTATTTATGTCTGTTGCATGTAAATGCAGATTTATATCACATTCCTTGTTGTTTCAGGCATATGCGGAGTAAAGTTACTCATTTTAAATCAAGACGGTATAATTATAAATAAAACATCAAATGTTATTTCTCTTAATGTAATTGTATTTCTATTATTACCCGTCAAAAGTAATATTTTTTGTTATTTATGATAACTAAATTGTTTCGTCAATTTCCTAAATACGTGTTATTGTTTTAACAAACCGTGTAACACACGGGTATTAATCTAGGCTATACTAATAAAGATTGCATGTGATAACACATGTCATCACTAGATTTCACCTTGATGTAAGGTGATTGGAACGATGTTTATCATGATTAAATAGTTAACTTTAATGTGTTTAATGAGCTCATATATAAAGTATTGTGTTGAATAAGTTAACTACGATGATTTGGTGTTTTGAAGGTTAAAGGAGATGATTTTACGTGTTTTGAATAATGTATACGGTTGATAAATGAAGATCATGATAGATGAGGTGATAGAGGATTCAACTACGAGAATGTGGCGGCAAACGGGGAGGAAAACGAAGTTCGAACGAAGAAGTTACGAAGAAAACATGAATCGGACAAAGCTGATTAGCCATGACCTACGGCGGAAACATGACTTACGGTGCATCAGTTCAAAACTAAACAGAATGGCCCTAACCTGACTTACGGCAGAAAGCTGACCTACGGTACATGACGCGCTGAAATCACTTATAAGTCGCAAAAATTAGGGTTTAAGGGGACTTTTCACTCTAAGCCGCCCCCAAGGTTCCCGAATGACCCCAATCGATCCAGGAGGCTTTCGGAGGCGATTTCAAGGCTCAAGATCTCATTTTTATCATTCGGTTTGAATCTTTAATGTTAGATACCATGTTTACTTTCGATTTTGAGTTGTTTTTCGTTTCCATGTCCGGCTAATCCACCCATGATCTTCTCCGGGTGGTAAGGTTTATACTATGACTTGTTCTTGATTGTTTTCCGTTAATCTTAATGTTTGAACACGGTGAATTAAACCGAGTAACATTATTAATCGTTTGAGATTCTAAAATACGTGTTTTATCTTCAATCCAATTGTTCTGTTCTTGAATGTTTTAGATTTCTTTTCATCTGTAAACGTCAATTGTGGATGGGATTGAGGTAAAACAAACGTAGGGTATGATTC
>BJCM01207421.1:0-11733 GCA_018326385.1 Flaveria bidentis
GGGGGGACCTTCTAATGAAAAGAAAACTCTTAGAGAGAGAGAAAAATGGATGTATGGTAGAAAATAACACAAGAACAATAATTGATTGATATGTGTTGAGGTCCATTGTGGCATTTGTACATGCAAGTCGTTGTCTGCCCCCACTATCATTTGTAGAGACATGTATGTCCTTTTAAGCTTGTATGTATAACGTACATAATACATGTACAAATGTGATAATAATATGGTATTGCCTTATATAGAGGGTGGTTAAATACGATAAGCGGTTGTAAGTGTGATATTATAATTTATAAAAACAAATAATTCACTCAGCACCTACAGCTGCCATACTCGTTTTCTCACTCTGATAATTAAATCTATCAAGCTCTATAAACAAATCTAAGTGTGAAATATAAACAAAAAAAACACATAATACATTCACACCTACCATACTCGTTTTTTAACCCCGAGTAATTAATTGTATCAAGCTCTACAAATAAATGTATTTATGTATGTGGTCTCGTGATTCCTAGTTTCAAACTGGTACTATATTGAAAACAATAATTGCTCTAACATGCCTAACCAAATACACTTGGAGCTGGTCACAACTAATGTTATGTCAAAAATGATGTTAACACTTCACATGTACACAAACATCTGTTATTTCTTTTTTTCTTCAATTTAATTATTTTTTGAATCATATTAGACAATATATCATTTATTTTGAGAAATTATTATTATTATTATTACTATTATTATTATTATTATTATTATTATTATTATTACTATTATTATTATTATTATTATTACTATTATTAATATTAATATTATTATTATTATTATTATTATTATTTGTCAGTACTGAGTACGTACGGAGTACTAACATATTTTGCGTGAAAACAGATCAAATAGTGCGGAATCCTATTTTATTGATGATCCAATCAGTGAGAACGATAACCCGATTGATATAACAATAAACTAAACGTTAAGAATGAGTAGGAATCGATCAACATCGAACTTTGAAGTTGGATTGGCTGTTTAGACGCTCTGGACGACTAGGGTTTATGAATATTCGAAGTCTCTCTTAAAATTTCTCAAGTGTTATCAAATGTTTTTTTTTTTGACGAATTAAGTGGTATTTATAGGTTTGCAGTTTTCATTCGTATTCAGTCGTGTGACTGAATTATGCGATTGAGTCATATGCAAGACTAAAGGTTTAGTCGTGCGACTGAGTCAATCTTATGTCTCAATTATACGACTGATCCAATCTCCTGGTTCAGTCGAGCTACTAGTCCATAAACATGATATATTCATTAGTATGGTCCATAAGTATGCTCTATTAGCATGAATAATCACCCTATTAAGTTAAACACATTATATAATCATTATTGACTAAGAACTATGTACAACAACCTCAAATCCATATAAAATGTTCATACATATGAATTATACCAAACACAATAATAATATGAAATAATTAAACATAAATAAACATCAAACAGCTATTATATTTCATTGAGTCATTACATTACACATGTGTAAGAAATGAAAGACTTTTACATTTAAGCACATAAACTAGGAACATCATGTATCTACAAACTCCCCCTTGGACCTAGTCTACCCTATTGTCTAATATTCTTCATATGTTCTTGAAACTTCTTGTACTTTTCTTCTATTGTGACTCCAACATGTATCTCAAATACGAAGCAAAGCTGTATAACGTGTTGGAATTGAAGAGCTTGTACAATGTCTTGTGTGTCATAGAATAGTGGCCAGTTGTATAGAGTATAGACATCTTCTGCGGACAAGTTGGTAAGCCATATTGGGTCAAATACCCTGATAGTCTCTATCTTTCCATCTTTGTTCAACACTATGACCGCTTCTCCCATCCTCCAATCATAATACCACCAATTGAAGTGTGGAGTGAAATCCTGAGGCATTTCCCGTAAGGGAATCTTGGACATTGTGCATGGAGGACTCCACTTCAGCACCACCTTCAGTCTTCCAGATATAGGATCAACTACAAACTTATGAATGAACCTCTTAGGTTGTTGGCATTTGAAGTTTACCAATCTAGTATTGTATTCTTTCTTCAATGCTGCCTCAAACCATCCCGACATCTTTATCGGGTTGGCATACAAAAGATCTAAGCATGCTAGTCGGTTGAGCTCAAAACTAGGAAGAGTCTTTCGATCATGTGGATATCTTAAGTACTCAATACCCTTCTCTCTCTATACAGCATAAACATTTAAGTCTTCAAAATAAGCCTATGCTATGATTTTGCCAAACACTTTCTGATGTTTCTTGAATTTGTATAGTTTGGTGTAGGCATTCTTCTTTGGAGGTGCACGCTAGGCATTCATTTCTACAAAACACACGGCCTATTCAGCTTTCTTGAGATCAACATTAGCATCAGAAGCTTGGTCTTGACTTTCATCTTTCTCCTTTTCTTTCTCCATCTCATTCAGCTTATCAAAAGTAGCACTGCCAAAAGTTTCACACAAGTTGGGGATAACATTGCCCTCAGGGTCAGTGTACTCAAGATAGTGTTCGGCTGTCACATCTTCAATCTCAATCTCATCGACATCATGTAGCTCCTCATCACTTAGAAGATTTACTTCCAGGGCATCATTGATCAGTTCATCTGATTTAATCAAAACATATCAGCTAGCTGCTTATCGGTCAGATCATGTGTCATTGGGGATCGGGTGGATGTACCGGCTTGTTGAGTGGTGGTTGTGGTGGTTGATGTGGTGAAGATGGGAGAAGGAATGGGAGTGGATTGTGGTGGAATTTTTTGGGTTATGTGGGTGAGGTGGAGGTAGCTATATGAGTGGTGGAAGGAGTATAAGTGGTTGTGGGAGTGAGAGTGGGTGTTGTGGTGGTAGTGGTTGTGGTAGTGGTGGTGGGAGCTGTGGTAGAGGTGGTAGGAGTCATGGCAGTGATGGTGGGAGCTGTGGTAGTGGTGGTGGCTGTAGTGATTAGGGTGATACTTTGCCTCTTGCTCTTTTTGTCATGGGGTTGGGCCATCCTTTTCTTCCTTGAGCCCTTGGAGCCAGAGGCTCCCCTTGAGCTAAGTGGTTGGTCTGGTGTGTAAGTAGGATTAGTGAAATTTGTAAAACCACCCTTCGAACCAGCTTGGCATCCACCAACTGCCTCTATCCCTTTTTAGGTGGCCACAACCCGGCTACCGACGTTCCTCACTAGAGGCTCATCGTCAGATTCTTCCTCTTCATCGAGGAAGCCTTCTTTGTTCCACCAGGTGCATCAGTAGTGTTATGTGGAGATGGTGGAGATATAGTAGAAGTGTTAGTGGCCCTATATTGAGTGGGACCTGTATCTTCACCACCTTGACTGTCATCCTGATCATCATCATCGTCGTCGTCTTCATCGGTGGCTAACATGATTGGCTCAACATCGGAATCGCTATCATCGTGATGCTATTTCTTTCAAAAGGGAGTCACATAATCTTCATTGGCCAGATGCCCAAACGATCTCCTGACCGAGGGCTTCACATGCTTCCCCCGGTACACCTTCATTCTGCCTAAAGTCATGTCATCCATCACCTCTAGAATAACAACATCATCTCTCTCTTTTGGCAGCATAGGAACCTTCTTATCTATGATCATCTATAGGAAACGTGGATATATACAAAAGCCTTCCTTGCCTTTAGCTTCAAGGTTCTTGATCAGATAGGAGAATAGCATGTGAGAAAAACTGAACGGGTGGTTTAGTACCAGTGCAACGAATGCATTCTGGATTTGTTCCGACAACTCATCAAATCCTCCTCGCCTTGAAGTTATGCACTTTACGATAACATGAGCCAAGTACTTGAACTGGGGGCACATGTTGCTCATGTTGAGCGCACCTGCACTGATATCCCCAGTGTACTTTATCCTTAGAAAGCATCCCTAAACAGTTAGGGGATGCAGCTTGGTTGGGTAGGCACCATCCAAAACCCTTCTCAGATCGTCTTTTGTGATCTCAATCTCCTACCCGAAGATAGAGCTCCTAATACAATGAGGCTCAGCCGATCGGTCAACTAAGGCACCTTCCTAGAAGGCCTGCTGTATAGACCTGTATGTTGTGCATGGAGCAGAGATGGCCTTGTATATCCTTGATTTGTGTAGGAAGGAAATTATCCCAATGAACTCAGAGGCGTTCCTGCAAGTAGCATCGAGATGAGCACATATGTTGTGCTTGGTGCTCATCGTCCATCTATCAGCAATGTTGCTACAACATAAGAAACATATGCATTAGATGTGTGCTTAAGAGATGATAGTTGGAACTTAAATTGTTTTGATCAAACTGGTTCAGTCGTGCGATTGAACCATACGATTGAGTTTAGTCGTGCGATTGAGCCTGCGGCTGAGTTCACTCATGTGATTGAGCCTATGACTGAATTTAGTCGTATGCTAAGCCATGCGTTTGATTCAGTCGTGCGACTGAGTCACCAATTGATTCACTCGTGCGATTGAATCGTGTGCCTGGCTCAATAGTGCGATTGAGGTTCATATGGAGTGTATTCGCATCTTGCTTTGTTCGACACTCTAACTCCAAATCATTGTCAAAACTTTATATCAGACTTCGTGTTTAGACTTATTAGATTCACAGGGACTTGAAATAGCACTTAATGTCCTTTAAATAAACTTTTATGTCCATTTAAGTGGTCTATTTTTAAGAGTTAGTCTCAGTTCTTGATTTTAACACAATCAGTCTTTAGGGTTTGATTAGACCATTCATTTGGGTCGATTTCAGTTTCACCGTACCTGTAGATGAGTAGAAAAAAATTCAGTATCACAATCAAAGGGTATTCATGATAATAGGAATTTTGGGCAGAGTGTTAGTGTATGGGCGGTTTTTGAGAGCTTTGAAGGGTGGTAAGGAATATGACCGACTAACCCCTCTATTTATACAGCTTTAAATTTCAGTCGTGCGACTGGAACCATATGCATGCTTCATTCGTGCAACTGGGGTTCAGTCGTGCGACTAGCTTAGACTTCATCATCCAGTCGTACGATTGGTTCATTCTTGTGATCCAATCGCATGGTTGCCCCATACTCATGGTCCAATTGTGTGACTGGCTCATACTTATTGTTCAATCGTGCGATCGGCTCATCCTTGTGATTCAATCGTGTGATCGGCTCATACTTATGATTCAATTGTGCGATTGGTTCATACTTATGAGTTTGACTATATAAACTTTCAAACACTTAAAAGTTTACCTTTTGATATATAATATTATGACCTATGATCATCTCAAACATGATCCTTTTAATTTAAAATCATTTAATCACCTCAGACGTGATCCTTTTAGTTTAAAACCGTTTGGTCACCTCAGACGTGACCACTTTAGCGAGTGATTCACAGATTTCATCTAGTTGTATAGTCCGACATCTACGCAAAAAAAGACTAGAAAACAAAAAAAAAACAACTTGAAATTAAAACAAAACAAGACATATTTTTGTGTTTTTGGTCTGAGATGGATTTAAACCTTTTAGAAAACATCTAATAGATTTTTCTTCCTGAATAGAATAGCTTCAAGTTAATTTGATCATTTCTGGAAAGATTCATTATGGAATCATACAGGTATATCATAATTATTTGGGACCTTTTAATATGTACTTTGATGCTATATTCTTGTTTTGTCCGAAAGTCAATAGCTTTTTTAGGAAATCATACTTCAGCTATAAGATGCACACAATGAATTTGACTATCAAGAGTTGCAGCCATAATGATTGTCAGTATATTTTTCCACTTAAATCCATACACAGATTTTTGACTCACATTGGTGATGATTTAATTTTGATTATTTCAACAAGTATTTGTGGATCCCACACTTATATGGTAATCAACATTCCTCATGAGATTTTTGAGCGGTCTACGAGTATTTGACAAGAAGAAACTATTCTAAGTGCTTTCAAAGAGATGCCAAGCCTTAGGTCAGTGCCATCGCACAGCAGAGAGGCACACAAAATAATGAATTCTAGAATATTTAGGTTATGCTTATCCTCAGGTCAGTGCCACCGTACAGCAGAGAGGCACACAACCTATCTTCTTGTTAGAGCATTTATTTATCTTTTACACATAATGCACCAATAACATTAGTCATTAGCTTGATTGCACTTAGCAGTTTTTCCATGTGCTTTGATCATTTATATGGTCATCCACACACATTTGTGGTGTTTATTTTGCTTGTCACCCCTTAATGAAAATCCGTTGATTGTGTTAACCAGGGATAAGATGAGAACCCACAACAAGTTGAACAAATAAGTTTGAATTCAATTTACCAATGCAGTCAACTCATCTATTTTGTTGAATCTACCAACACATCATATAATGAACTAGCAACCTCTAGGTCTATTTTCTCTTTGTTACCTCAGTAACAGACTAGTTTTACTATCATTTTTCTTTTATTTGTGCTTAGACTGCTCAGACTTGTACTCTGAATTTTGCATCTTGATCATTTAAATCCTTTTGAAGTCCCAAACAATTTGTTCCATGTGTACTATCATTTTCCATACACTTTGAATCAAAATCACAGATTTGATTTCATTTCTTTCAGCTAATCTGCCCTACCCCCTCGTTTTTTTAAGTAAATAAATACCGCCACTAAGTAATACTAAACTAAACTATTCTCCCCCTAAAATTCTAAAACTGGAAATCTTTTTGTGTTTTTGGATTTTAATAGACAGGAAAATAAAGTAAAAGAAAATAAATGATAAACTAACAAAATACTTGTCGCACTAAGAACTTTCTTCTTCTTGAATTATATCACTTTTCTTTTTCACGCCATTAACCTCTAAAAGATATAAAAAGCGAGGTTTATCAAATGTTTTTGTGTAGAGGTCGGCGCGTTGAAAATCCGTATTAATTTTAATAACATCGATTAATTTCTTTTCAAAACAGTCATGTATAAAGTGATATTTAATACCGATGTGTTTTGTTTTCGGGTGTTTGGACTGGATTATTTGGTAACGGAAATTGCAGCAAAATTATCAAAAAAATATATGGGTGTTAGAAAATTGCAAAAACGTAGTCGTGCATTTGCTGTTGAATCCAAATGATTTGTGAATAGCAACTTGTAGCAGTAACATATTCAGCTTCACATGTTGACAAAGCAACTGATGTCTGCTTCTTAAATTGCCAGGTGACTAACTGTCTACCAAAGAACTGACATCCCAGTGTTGGAGTACCCTTCAGATAACAAAAAATCCTAATATCTAGAAAAAAAACATGTGGCATACATAATATCAAGACGAGAGGCTGTGAGGTATATTAGAGATCCTACCATTCCTCTGTACATGGTGGCATCAACCAAATCACCATTTTCGTCGGGTGCCACGTCATGGTTCATGGCAAGTGGAGTTCCAGCAACCGTAGCATTCTCCATGTCGAATTAAATGAGGATATCTCGTACATATTTGGACCGATGCAGGAAGATTCCTTTTGGTGTCTGATCTACCTATAATCCAAGAAAGAACTTCATCTCCTCCATGGCACTCATCTCCAACGCTACTTTCATTACAAATTCGAATTCTTTACATAATTCTTAATTTTTGGAACCGAAGATTATGTCATCCATATATATCTGTACTAGTAGTAAATCACCATCCTTTTCTTTGATAAATATTGTGCAGTCAATAACCCCTCTGCGAAAACCATGATTCACGAGATGAGTTGATATTAGGCTCTAGGGGCTTGATGGAGCCCGTAAAGAGCCTTGTCTAGTTTATAAACTCTATCTCGATGACAAGGATCCTCAAATCCTTCGGGTGGAATGACGTAAACTATTTCACGGATTTCACCATGAAGGAATGCACTTTTTACATCTAACTAATAAACTTTAATCTTCATGTAGGGTGCATAGGCTAGAAAGATATGAATTGCTTCGATTCATGCCACAAGTGCAAACACTTCATTGTAGTCAATGCCTTTGACTTTTCTAAACCCTTGAACCACAAGCCGAGCCTTATTTCTGATTATAACCCCTTGATCATCTTTCTTACACTTCAACACCCATTTAGAGCCAATCACCTTAGCACCTTTTGGTCTGTCCACAAGGTTCCGTACTTCTAACTTCTTGAACTGTAGGAGTTCTTCTTGCATAGCACTAACCCATGCCTCATCGTTTAAGGCTTAACTTACATATTTTGGCTCAAATTGAGACACAAAACATGGATAAGCACCATCGTGAAGATATCCTTTTTCCATGACTAAGGCATAATCAGCTGAATATAGTTGATTTCGTGTCTACACTCGCAATAGAACATCCCCAATGATGTTTTCCATAGGATGATGCACATTAATTTGAGATCCAGGAGTGGTGAGAACAACTACTTTAGGATCCAGATTTTGAATCCCAGGTTCAGTATCAGTAGCTATTGGAGTATTAGTTCAGAATTGTCAGAGGCATCAAGATCTGATGCTTGTGTACTTTCATTAGTGGGAAACTAGTCCTCCTGGTTCACATTTGCAGTCTCAACTGCTTAATCATTAGAGGAGGAGTCACTTACTTCAAGTTGTCCCCCTGAAGGACTAGAAAAAACATCTAGTGGTGTCGATGGTGTCGAGTCTTGTGGAGAAGTGTTCAGAACATCGTACATCATTATAGTAGATAACTCATCATCAGGATGAGAGGGAGGTAGGTTGAAGGACTTGAAAATTCCATCATAGTCAAAGAAGAAGGAATATCCTCTTCTAGTAGGGGGTGGTGTATCTTTAAACATCAACATTGCACCACACTTCTACCTGACCCGTTGAGTTGTTATAAACTCTTTTGTCCTGTATCCGAGAAAGGTACCTTCTTCAGCCTTCTCACTAAACTTCCCAGTCTGAGTTTTCTTTAACAACATGCATGATGCACCAAATGGTTCGTGATACTTCATGTTTGATTTATGTCGTTGGAGCAGTTCATAGCAAGTTTTACCATGACGTTTGACCACCAAGACTCGATTGAGAGTGTAGCATGCATTCGCCACTGCCTCATTCCAATATTGAATAGGCTGTTTAGAGTCGTCTAACATTGTTCTTCTTATCTCTATCAAGCTATGATTCTTTCTTTCAGCAACCCCATTCATCTGTGGAGTGTAGGCAGACGTAAATTGATGTACAATTCCTTTCTCTCTATAGAATGCCTCCATCCACTGATTCTTGAACTCTGTTCCATTATCTGATCGAATTGGCCTTCCTTTCAGCTTGTAAAGTGATTCTAAAGTACTTACTAGATGTTTGAATGATTCCAAAGTCTCTGATTTGGATTTCAGAAACATCACCCAATAAAATCTTGAGTAATCATCAGTTACTACAAGACACTATAGATCTCCAACAATACTCTTTGTGCTTACCGGGCCAAACAGATCCATGTGTAGAAGCTCGAGAGGAATATCGATAGAATTAACTTTCTTTGCCTTGTGAGACTTCTTGGTTTGTTTCCTATTCTTACATGCTATGCAAAAATCCGGAAGCTAGAAATTCTTGACAGTTACTCCATTAACTAAATCATTCTGTATCAGATGATTCATCTTTCTAGGATTAATGTGTCCCATTCTCCTATGCTAGGAGACTGAATCCCTCTCTGTTTCCTTTAACAAGAAGCATTGCGCAGTGGTCTCAATTGTGGAGGCTTTTGATAGATCCAAGACATACAAATCATTATATCTTGAAGCTGACATTAGAACTTTATCTTCCTGGATAACATAATCCTTCTTCAACATATAGTGCTTCTTCCTGTCAAACACATCTTTGAATCCTTTATCACAGATCTAGGAGACTGAAAGCAAGTTGTTCTGTAGTTGTTGAACGTAGTTGACCTTGTCAAACTTCACTTTCACGTTTCCTACTTCGACTTGAGCAGTGATGTAACCTCCTTTATTTCCAGCAAATGATACATGTCCCCCTTTAATTTTTTTGACGTTAAAAAGGATAGTCGAATTCCCGGTCATGTGCCTGGACTCCCCACTATCAATAATCCAGGTATTTGTGATAGCGTTGTAGCAGACATCATGAACTCAACCCACTATCCTTCAGAGGATGAGGGCACATTGTTCTTCTTCTTGTTCTCATTATTAGACAAATTACTTGATTTTATCTTCCATCAGCCAGTTTTGTGTAAGGCATGTTTGTGATAAACAAACGACTGACTTATAGTTTGAACTTTAGGTTGACTAATACTCTTAGGTGGAGTATCAGATCTCATTTTAGAAAAACTTGGTTTTGCATCATAACGTTCAATTTTCTTTTTGGGCGTCTGATAATAAGGACAATTAGGAGAAATATGTCCTCGTTTTCCATAACTATAGCATGATCTCCCTTCTACACATTGAAGAAATTTTTTATGTGGGGTTGTGTTTGATAAGGGTGTGAGATGTGTCTGGGTGGGTTTTGTCACTTCTCTTTTAGATGTTTCAGCTTCATTAACAAAATTAATTATTTTAACATTTTTAACATCTTTAACTTTTAGTTTATTTGGTCTTTGATGAGTAACACGTTTTTGATTGGTCTACATTTAGTGTTCAAAAGGATTGCATGTGGTGGCGGAACTACTTTATAACCCAGACCTTCCCCATTATTTAGTTCTTTCACTAAGTTTTGAACTATGTGTGAAGAACTAGCTAAGTTGTGCAGTTTTTTTAAGGATTCAACTTCGACTTCTAAAACTGTTTTTTCTTTTTTCATTTCTTCCAAAGAAATTAAAACAAAGTTTATGTCATTTGCTTGATTTAAAGCAGCAACCTCGGTTTCCCTTAGTTGTTTTCCCAAAAGTTCTATATTTTCTTTGAAACTGCACTCATTTTGTTGTAAAGTACGATTGGCCTCAGTGCAGAGTTGTAAGTCATTTATTAAATTATCATTGTGTTCTAATAACCTTGCAAATTTTTTATCAATACTTTCCCTAAATTTGTCACATTTAGTACAAGCATGTTTATCAAATAATTGGTGATTGGAACTTACCTGTGAGGAATCAGACGAATTAACCATGAAAGCCGCATCAGACTCTTCGGTGACAGGAGATTCTGAGTTTGTTGCTCTGAGCTCTTCCTCGACAATAATTTACCACATTCACAGCTTCTTTGGTATCTGACATTGCTTGCTCAGCTATGATCTCACCTTCACTAGCAAATCCATCATCCAATTCATCGATAAAGGCAATATTTGATTCACTCGGATAAACAAATCGGAAGGACCGGTCTTGCCATTCATCACCTTGAGCAATCAAAGCCTTTGTCCCTTTACTTGAAGAAGTAGTCCCAATCATATCTTTGTCTTCACGGTTGAATATGGGAAATGGGTTTTACACATTCACGTTTAAAGTGCCCCTTTTTCACCACAGTTGAAGCATGTGACTTTGGTTTTGTCAAAACCAAAAGTCGTATCTTTAGTGGCAACTAAATTTTGCCCCGTCTTTTTCACAAAATTTTGTGCTCTTCCGACAACACTAGCCAAGGCCCACATTATGTCCATTCTTTCTAACTCATTTTCATCAACTTGCTCATAATCATTATCTGTAAGATGACAATTTTCAATCTTACTGGCAACTAAACCATCATAAGATTGTACAACGGTAGCTAGAAGATCCATGTGCTCTTTGGCAACTTCCACTGTGACATTACCGAGATTCTTGGTCTTCAACTTTGTTGTATTTGCTTCAGGAACTATGTATTGGGTTCCAGATGACCCTAACGTTTCTGTTCTTGATGCATTGTTTTAGGAAGGAGTAGAAGAACTAGACACGAAAGTTGTTTGTAACGGTGC
>BJCM01207423.1:0-14733 GCA_018326385.1 Flaveria bidentis
CTTCAATTAGATTGCTAATAATGTGTTTACAAGTAATCCCTCAATCTATTGGTCATACAACCATTAACCTAATTCTAATTACAATTAACCTATTTATAGTGTAGACTAATATTCACTAATTCCACTTAACCCCCTAGACTTAGGCTAATTAATAGAAATTACATATAAAGCATAAAAATGACTCAAACAAAGTAAAATATATTTTGTTCACAAAAAATATATTTATTACTATAAAACTCCTAGTCATCTAAAGCTTCAACGTCTCGTCTCGGTTCTTTATCTCGAATAAGTCAGGTTTGACTTTCGCGTTGACTTTGACCGTGATGTTGACTTTTGTTGACTTTGACTGTGTTGATAATATAGACTATCTTGTACAGCTCCAACACCAGCAACCAAGATAGTTGGGATAGAGAGTGTAATGCCACAGACTTCCGAAGTAGAAGTCAAAGTTGCGGAAGAAGAACAATTTCAATCTTTCGAAGCAGATTAGGAAGCTGTGGAAGGACTCTTCTCCTTGTCCGATGATCTAATTATCACATATGCAATCCTGGAACTAGCATCTGAGGTGAACAGTGAGGACTTTCTCAAGTTACCCATATCTCAATCACAATCATCACCTCAAACTCCAGCACCGACTCAACAGCCTGAATCCTCTACACAAGAACCTCTAAGGTCTAAAGCTTCTGAAGATGTTAAAGGAAAGAGGAAGCTGACTACAGAAAAACTACTAGAGGAGGAAAGGTTGAAGAAATTAAATAGAAAAGGGAGACTACCTTTTGGGAAACTATTGGTTGCCAGCAGTAAAGCAGCCATAGCCAACCAAGTAACAGTCAATAATAAGAAAAGAGTGGAGATTATTGACAGACTAGTTAATATGTGAGCTGGAAGTGAAGAAGTGCTCCTCTTACCATTAGAAGAGCTAATTGAGTTGGAAAAAGCAACCAGGCAGCTAAAAGAACAAGAATAAATAGCAAGGTTGGCCTTGGAAGAAGAAAACTTGAAGAAGAAGAAGGAAGCCGATCAAAGGCTAAGGAGGGAAAGACTAGCCTTTCTGAACTCAATAGGATTCTCTCTTGAGGAAATTGCTCCACATAACAATGATACGATCCTGTGGCTGGTGATTAAAGAACATGATCAAATGGAGAAAGAAAGAAAGAAGGCTTTCAGGGAGAAGATGAAGGAGAGACAGAAGAAGGAGAAGATGTTGAACTTGCAGCCTTGAAGAAGTCTGGGGACAAATCCTGGATGAAAGACTATCTCAGGGCCCATGGCTTCTCAGGAAGGCAAGTTGGACCCATGTCCTTGAAGACCCTGCAGCGTATTATCAGTGAGATCAAAGCTGACATACGCTCAAGAAGAAGGAAAGAGATGTACAAAAGAGTACAGGGGATGACTCTCACACCTACCTCATTACCACAACCTCAACACCCAACCTCTGAACCTATCCCTTTCCCTTTCCCTATTAAAACTGAATCAACCTCTGATCCTTTCACCCCTGAACCCACAACATCAACCTTATCCTCTTCCTTACCCACTCAATCCAAACAACACCTAAACTACCTATTCTTAAACCTAAAACCCTGCCAAGAACCCTATCCTCATCAACCAAACAACCTCCCATGTCATCCTCTCACTCATCCAAACCTCTTTCCTTAGAAGAATTTAAGGAGATCAAGAGGAAGCTCATCAACTGCACATCCTTGAGCAATATCTCCTGTGAGGAGGAGTCTGTCAACTTGACCTTTCCCTCACAAGAGAGCAATTCCTTGATCTCCCTAGAAGAACAACGGACCATGCTACTAGACTTCTTGGTCTCAACTTTGACTCGTTAAACGATGAAAAGAAGAAGAGAAGAAAGCTGGTGACTCTACTGGATACAAAGAGAGGGGACAAACTTCCTAGTCAGCCCCTTGTGCCTAGAAAAAAAATTATCCAGTGGAGGTTTGATGAAGCCTCTCACAACTTTGTTATGGAGAAAGAGAGAATGGAGAGAGCAACAGGCTATATGCCTCTTCTCTGCTACACTCTAGCATATTTGACATTGCTGAGTTAGCAGAGAAACCATTCTCCAATCCCTCTAACTCCAAAACAGCTGCTCACATCATAAATCATCTAAGAAGCCTTTATCTTGCTGAGCTAAACACAAAAGCAAAGATTGAAGAGGAGTTGAAGCTGAGAGAGAAGGAAGACAAGGAAAGGTCAACCACCAAAGCCAAGGCCTTTCTACGGATGGTGGAAGGCCCGGAATTGAAACCAATAGTTAGATGTGAGTATGACTATAACTCCCATCAACTAACTCTTTTTAGAGGGACCCAACAGAGGGTGCATATCATTCAAAGTGACAAGCTGGATCTCCTGTCCACGAATAATTTGTTCAAACTTCTCAGCACCACTTTCGGGAAGAACAAAGAAACAGATAAGTATTTGATTTCCCTGGTGCTGAAAGTTTTGAGAAGCAGGAACAAGTGAGGTTTTGGTAGCATCAGTCTAGGGGGAGTTTGTTGGATCAAGAAGAAGGCTGGTGCAACCAAAACCAAACACTTAGACAAATTTTGGTACAACTTACAAAGGACTTCCGAAGTTAAGTATGGAACTTCCGAAGGATATGGAATTCTTCCGAAGACAAAGTGCAAGATCAACTTCCAAAGACAAAGTCTTCTCTTCCGAAGTTCAAGACTTAGAAGAAATAAAAGACAGTGACTTCCGAAGCAGAAGTCCCCAAGCCGCGGAAGAAGCAGCCTCTTCTGAAGTATAAAAGGCTTCGGAAGAACTTGTTATTCTGAAGCCAATTAACCTTCGAAAGATGCTGCTAATGAACTAGTGGACATAAGTATGGTCTCTGACACTCTGCTACAGACCTCTGATACTGCATGGCGTTTTCCCAAAAGGTCATGTAGTTGACCATACTTTATTCCATTGTTCACATTTTTATATTAGTACAAGTTACCAACTTTAGTTGGTGACAAAAGGTAAGTCATGGACATGTCATGACTACCGTATCTTAGATAATATTTTATCTAAGATACCTTAACTTTAGCTTTGTAGTATTAGCTTTAGATTAAGGTTTCCAGCTGGCATCAAAGTATATCCGGCTGTATGTAGTAGTATATATAGTTTCTCTTTGTAACTCGTGTTGTAAGCTTGTAAGAGTCTTGTAAACTTTGAGTTGAGAAATAATATATACAAGTATCTTGAAATTATTCTCTTGTGCTTTTCTTGTGTTACTTAGTATATTATAATTAACTCTTAGAAGTACTCTCCTTCCTGAGTGTTTGTGAGTAAAATACTTGTGCTGAGTATCAAAACCGATCATGTAGATATATTGGTCAAGGTGATGTTCCATATGAATCTTTCAAAATATAAGTTTACATAATCTTAACATTAAATGATACAAATGCCAAGTCAGTTGTAACTTAGCGACTTAGAATTCTAACTTTTGTCATCGAAATGTGCATTTCTTTCTTTAAATACATGGTTATTCTCATCAAAATCCTTGGCTCTTTAGTCATAATCTTTGTTTCTTCCTTCTAAGTCTTCAATTCCTCTATTAGATTACATTGAAACATGATTACATTGTGTTTCTACATCACTTCCTATTTTCAGTATCCTAACATATACTTAGCTAATTCACAAATAAAGGTAACTTTAAAAGTGCCTATACACTTAATAACTGGACTTTTCTCCTGACTATAAAGTCACTTTACTAACCATAAAGCAACCTTAACCGATCAATGTACCTCCTTATCTCATAAGAGTTGGTATCTTTCACTCATACTTCGTAAGTAGGTAAATCATTATAACTAACTATAGTTTTCGCATATCTCAACACTTGGTCAATTTCAAAGTGCAAGGACTTGGTGTATTCTTCATTTCTTCAACTTAAAGCATTTGTATCTTATAGCACACTAGTAGAGTCATTATTTATTCAAAGTTACACTTAGTGATAGATGATAATAAACAGTACTAATGTAAGTCAAAGGTCATAGTATGCTAATGACCATAAAATGTAGAGGATTACTTAATGATAATTTGCAATGGTAAAGAATCTAATATAGCTTCATTAAATCTATATGAATATAATATGAATGCTACCATTATGATTTGTATATGAGTTGCATCTTGTTTTATGCAAACATATCACTAGAGTCTTATTTTATGCAAGCATGTCACTAGAATCTTGTCTTGTGCAAGCATGTCATTGGAGTCTTACCTTATCCAAACATGTCACTAGATTCCTTTGCTTTGTGCAAGCATGTCACTATAGTCTTGTACTAGTACAAGCATGTAACCTGGGTGATGATTCATCCAGTTATATTATGGTATGGTTATATCTTACATACTGATATACTATCATTGTTTTCAATATTCATGTAATATATGATCAACAAAGTATAATTATTTACATATTCACTCAATGACATTGAAATTTTAGTATACACTTCTAGTAAATCAAATGTGGGATGAGCTTAGGGTTCTAAATGGCATATTTGAAAATTTACTCAGCTTAGGGTTCTAAATGACAGCTCGTTTCAAGGATTATGTTTATGTTTTAAGACAACGATTACAATTAGTTAATAGAAAAATGGTTGTCTTGATCACTGTTAAATAATTTGAGTGTTTTCCAATGCAATTTTCAATATAAGAATTATGTTATGAGGTGTAAACCCAAACTATGAAGTCACCCAGGTATAAGGTCTTACATTTAGACTTAATGTGTTATGATATATAGGGCCTGACACCAATTCCATCCTCATATGGTTATTTATATAATGTTATTTCTATTGATCACTTCTCCTGGTTCATGTGATTTTATCTACCTACTCTGGTGTTCGGCAACAAAACTACATTTTGAGCTTTTTTCAGTAAACCCCTTCTAAGGCAAACTTTAAAATATTTACATGTTGTGTATGTCCATACCATCAAGATTAGGCACATTATAAACTATCTCCTAGAAGCATATCATGCATTATTTGGGTGTAGACCAAACACGAAGTCCATTAATGCTTGGATCTATTGACTAAACAATTTTATATTACTCGTCAAGCTCAATTCGATGAAGGCACCTTCCCTTTTTGTGTTTCTATTCCATCCTGGATGAAGTAAACTTGTGTATTCTAACTTTGATGATTCTCTTAGTACACTCATGTCATAAAAAATACCATATTTCCTGCTTCACAATAATACCTTAAGCCTTGTACACATAATTTCTCTTTTGTATTTATCCTATGCCCCTCCCCTCAACCCAATATATCAAAGCCTATACAACCCAATCCACCACCAACCCCTATTACAACTCATCCTTAGCCTATACTTCCACTCCAACGTCACCTCGCCTCACATCACCCTCCCTTACCACAGTTATTATCCACCTTCCCAACCTAGCACCGCTTTAAGGTCCACACACCCTATGCAAACTAGAGCAAAATCCATAATTCAAATATGAACACAATGTCAATTTAGCCATATTTTCTTCTAGTCATTTGCACCATGCCTTGCTTGTATCCATTGATCCTAAATTCTACAAAACAAAACCTAAGCAATCCAAGTGGGTGATCATTATGCTGAAATCAATGCTTAAAACAATGACACTTGATCTCTCATTCCACGTCCCAAACACTCAAATGTCGTTGGCTTAAAGTGGGTCTATTAGACATAATACAAAAGATAGGTCTATTGATCACTATAAAGCCTGCTTGGTGGCTCAAGGTTTCACCTAAGTTCCTAGGCTAGACTACTTTCTTCCATTTAGGCCTTTTATTTAAGACTACATAGTTCATGTTGTTCTTGTATTTGCTATAATTTATAACTAGCATTTATATCAACTAGATGTTAAAACTTCTTTCCTCAATTGCAATCTTACTGAAATTATGTACTAGCGGTATGTATGGTGCGGTTTGGTGCGGTTAACATCATTTTCAAATAAAAAACCGCTAATGCGGTTAATTCCATTTTTAAAACAATAACTGCAACCGACATTTAAGTTAATTAACCAATATATTTATCATATGCTTTTAAACCAAAATTTTAACTAATAAACTATAGTTAGGCTAGGTTTGAACCAACTTTATAAGAATGTCCACGATACGCTTTGTTTTTAAGATCACACTAAAACCTAAACTGAAGTCGAGGTGTGCATATAACATTACTTCTTTTTGTTTAGAAGATTCCTTCTGTACACAAAAAATCTCATTATGTAAATATATTTTTACAAATATGAATTAAATATGTTAATATATGAAATTCTAGTAAAATGATGAGTAGTATTATAAATTTATTATACGTTAATGGCATTTGGTCGGTGCAGTTAATTCAGTTTTGTACATCAAAACCAAACCAAACCACACCACAATGTGCGGTTAATTGGTTATTCCTTAAACAAAACATTAGTTAATTGTTCGGTTTGGTGGTTAATTCAGTTATGGTTCGGTTAAGTCGGTTATGTGCTCACCCCACTATGTACATGGAATAAGCATCGGGCTTTACCAACCCCAATTTTCCTATTCATATATCTCTACACAAAAAAGCTCTTTACGGTCTTAATCAAACTCCAAGATCTTGGTCACAAATATGTCGCTGGTATTCACAATGAGTTTGTATTAGAGACTTGTGATCTCTTAACTACTTTTCACGACTAGAAGTGTCAAGGACACCCACCAAATTCTTTATAAGCTAATTATGCCTATGACATTCTTTCTAAGACCAAAACTTATCGAAACCCCTCTCAATACCACCGACTCTTTCATCTCACAAAGGTACACCATGTCATGATCCCATTTTTTATTGGTCTTTTGTTGGAGCTCTTCAATATCCCATGATCACAAGACCCAATCTTTCTCACACGATGAATCAAGTGAGTTAGTTTCTTCACTCCACCACTACATCTCATTTTCCGATGTCAAATGTATATGTTAAAGGTACTATTTCATACGGACTCATGTTTGACAAACCATCCAAAGCATGACTTGTGGTTTATTCGATGCAGATTTTGCTAAATGTATTAAGACATGACGATCCACTTATGACTACTCAATTTATCATGGTGGCAATCAAGTTTAATGGAGTGACATACAACAACCATTAGTCTCTCGATCGAACTGTTACATAATATCATGCCATGTCTAACATCACTGCTGAAATGTAACATCAAACTGTTACGTATTATACTTGGGCACTTTGCACTAAGTTAGTATTGATGATCAACGCATAACAGTTCAAACCATATACATATTGAGAGAAACCAGACAACGATCCTAGAGCTAACCTTTTAAAGCAAGAAGCAATTTACCCAATTTCTCATTTTGTAGGAAAAAATCACCAAAATCCCATGTTCAACAAATTGCACTAGAAGAATTATCCAAAACATTTAGGGTTAGAGATGAGACCGACATCACAAACTAAAGACCAAAGCAGTTTGAAACCAGTACTATCTGAACCCGTTTTGGAACCAATAAAAACCATTGCTTAGAGACCGCTTTATAATCCTTCCTATTGAAACTTGTTAAACCAAACTAAACAAAACCAAACCGGCCATAAACCATTCAAGAAACCAATCTAAACTGTTTGAGAAACAAGTTCCAACCAAGGCTTTTCATTGAGCAAAACCAACCGGGCATTAAAGCTTGAAACTGATATGTGCACCACTACTTATGGTGATAGTCATAGCCACGGATCATCTCTTGGCCAGCTGTGTCCACACAAGAATGGTGTGGTGGCATGTTGGGTGGTGTACGGTAATAATTCCAAACTCATTTAACACACTTCAAAATGTGGTATCAGCTTTTAAGAGGCTTCGGGAGACAAAATGAAGCTGGTGGCAATGATTTGATGACTACAATATGTTGTTTATGGACCTAAACAAAAGTAGGGTGTTCATTGGCAAGGCGAAACTGGTTGCAATGCTAGTAAAAGAAACTAGAAAGATTTCGTTTATGTGAGTGTCCAACATATACAATTTGAAAAATCGAGGGCTGAAGACTGGAAGTTATGGTGTAACACTGATATATTGAGTTTGTTGGTGTATTGAAGTTTGTAGTTACATTCTGTAAGCTCATGGCTATAATGTTCTGTTTGGTGAAATATGTCTTGCTTTGCTGTTAAAATAATAATAATATTAATAGTAAAAAAATAATAATAAAAACAAAATTTAGAAGCACCCTTTCTACCTAAGCTTACATGAGCAAACTCGTTCTTTCACTAGTAAAAATGTAAAATGCATCACAAGTATCATTAAATTACATATATTTTTCTGAATGAAAAAACATATCACAAAACTGTTTTGAATCTAGAGCATTTGGTTAGAGATAAACACTTTTAATATTTTAACACCATTAGGCGTCTACATACGTTATGGAATTTTAAAATATGTATAGTAATAAGAAAAAAAGTAATGTAGCATGGTTATTTATTGAAAACTATGAATTACTAATGGTTTCCAAATGAAATGATCAAAGCATACATACCTAGCTTTCTTAACTGCCACCTTCCTATGTTAATAACCATATAGAAGCCGCTTCCTGGTGTTCTTTACAGCAAAACAAAATAACAAAACAAAATAAATATACATATGTTTCTTATATTACATGAAATAATCAGATACCCTGTTTCTGGTCCTTTTATTTCATTTCATTTCTATCAAATTTGCACCTTGCAAGGAGGAAACATTTTGACTCATTGCTTGATTGACCTGAGCTCCCACTTCCCTTCACCATCAATCAACCGCAATTCCATCGAATGGAATGGTATTAAAGCGGGACGCTGAAAACACAAACACTCATTTGCGCCTTGATCCGATAAACAAATGTAATTAGAGGAACAAACCGTTAATGAGTCTATTTACCTGGGATGATGTAATAACCGTGATGCCCATGTCACGTGCAAACCTATAAAGGTGCTCTTCAACATCCACACTTGTAGCACTGATAATGATTACAAAAGGAAACAATGAAATTGATAACCGAGTAATAACAATCATGTGATTGTGATTGGCACAAAAAGGATGTTGCTTACTTGGTGCATTCATCAAGGATGCCAAACTGAGGCTTGTGAAAGAATAAACGAGCCTTGAAAACAGAAAGAAATATAAATATGTAAAGAAAATGAACTTGCAGTGTGTGAACATTATTATCATGCCAATATGCCATGATCAATAAAGGGCCATAAGCTCTTACCATGCCTAATCTCTGTTGTTCACCAAGAGAAAGGATGTCTTCCCAGTTTTGACTAGCATCCCAGCTCCCCTCCCTTTCATATAGGTATGATAATTTCACATTCTCTAGAATCGTTTTCAGATGTGCATCCAGATTATTTGTGTTGATTTCACCTGAATTCAATATAAAAATAAAAATGTCATCAATTTATTCAACCATGTCAACTACATTTTCAATTTTCCACTTCACCTTGTTGATACAATTTGAATGCCCTGTTTTCTGCTTGCTGATAGGAGAGAGGATAGATAATTTGATCTCGCAAGGTCCCTAAACAAGTATATGGCTTTTGAGGAATATAAAATATACCACACTCCCCTTTAATATTGTGGGATGATGGTTTGACAAGTCGTCCATCTACTATAGGCCAAAGACCTCTTAGAGCCCTGAACACCGAGCTTTTACCACTTCCATTTGGACCTTCATTAAACAGTTTTAATTTTTTTATGTCAGAAGAAAGATGTAAAATAGTGACATATATCTATGTGTGTGTGTTCTAACTGACCAGTAAGAAGAAGACTTTTCCCTGGTACTATATCACACGTCAACTTCCTGGCTAATAATTTCTGTGCAGGCGTAATGATGTCAACCTCCAAAAATGAGATGCCATCATCAGAATTGTTTTCCCCATCAGACTCTAATGAAGTACTGACAGTTTCGTCTGTAGAAGTATTAACATGATTAGTTAAATCTCAAAACCTTCTAGTATCATCAATTATGATATGACAACAAAGCACGATAATCATGACATTTTTATGACATCAACTACAGGTGTGGGATGGTCAAAACAGGTTCAAGTTGAAGCGTGTCTTTTGGGTACAAGTTGAAATGAGGTTCTTGCTGAGTTGACCCATAAACACCATTTATGTTCAATTTCTTCAAGTTTCATGCAAATAATTAATGCTTATGTTATGATTATATGCTTATGTTATGATTATAGAAACAATATTATTAGTAGTAAAGCTATAAAATATTTGAATAAAACCATCATGGACTTGCACCCTGTTTTGTCCATTTTATCATGCTCCTTTGTCCATCTAAGATTTACTCGTTTGATAAAGAAAGGCAACCCAAATTGATGTATTCATAATTGAATGGGTCAAATTTGCACTTCTATAATCACCATATATATAAACTTCAATTATAAATATTGTTTTTATAGCCGAATAAGAACTAACCAGATTGTGCAGCATCAAGAAGCTCTTCGAGCTCAAAAATACGATTGACACCACCAGAGAGTTCAATGAACTTTCTATGAAGTTCCAAAATGTCCCCAAAGGCCAAGAAGCTCTGAGATACAACAGATGCCAAAAATCTCAACGCATGTGCCAGCTCACCTGCTCAAATATAAGGCCATTTATCAGAAACAAATCACATTTCAGAAAAAAATTAAATAAGATATTACCTTGAGTGGAAGTCAAAGAACGGTCAGCTTTGTGCTCCAAAGCATACAACAAGCTCAATCCCCAGGTAACATTGTGTGGCAGTTGTTTCGTTACAAAGTCGTCCAGTATACCAAATAACCATTTCTTCCTTAGAAGTGTTTTAGCATGAACAAGAACCTCATTAAATCTTGACTCAATCATCTGCCAATGATAAAGTACATATATATGAAAAGCACATATTGAGCCTTTATGATATTATTTTGCAACATCATTTAGTATGAAAAGGTATGGAAAATGTAGTGTTGCAACCACGTTCTTGATAATTATGGAGCTTCCTCAGAAAAGAACAAACCATATATAATTAACATTTACCAGAATACCAACCATGAGGTTCATGCGGCTTGAAGGAAAAGTAAATACAGAAAGGCAAGAAGAGAAAAGAAAGGAACACTCGTGTGACTAACATATTTTTTCATACTCTTTCTTTCAACTATATAATTTGGATAACAAGTATAGTGATGTATTTCTGTATTCATAAAGAACACCTTAAATAGTTCCATAACATGGCGGAAAAAGCGTGTTTGGATCAACCCAAACCTGAGAAAAGCCCATTTCATAGGGTACTAAAAGAGTGACCTTTTTAAACCATGTTACCCAACCCGCCTGATATGCCTATCTTGCCACCTCTGCTTATACCCAAAGGATAAAGAATTACCGCTTTTTCTCGAGCACCACCTCCAAAGAATGCAACAGATTCAGCATGGGCGCGTAGCCTCTCGTGCATGAACCTGAGTTAAACAAAAGAATGTTATGTTAGAAATATCCTTGAAGCTCCATCACTTTACACAAAGTGAGAAAAATATGTATACAAAAAACAACCTAAAGCTTCCTTCGAGTTCTTGTTCCCGATTTCCCAGATCACCAAAATCTGGAGTTACACACCTTAAAAAGCCTAAACCTAGCAACATATATGCATATAGTATACCAACACCTCGTCTACCCGTTAACATCTTCATTCTCCACGTGAACCTAATAAGAACATTAAACATAACTGTAATAATCAGAAAGAACTGAACATGGTGAAAATAAAACTATGTGACCTCTTGCAAAACATGGTTTTTATGTGAAAGTTTTGATCATAAGTTGCAATTTTTACCCAATCAATCATAAATGGGATGACTTGGGTTATGTTTGTTCAATTGCACCAAGTACTCACCATAAAATATCAACAGTTGGCTTCACCATTCCTGTTACAAGCCCTGACAAATCTGTGGTTAACTTTTCGAGATCTTGTGTTATTCTCTGATCTGCATCAACGCTAACTCCTGACATGTGAAATACCTGAAAACAGAAATATTTGTTTAATAATAACCCTCTACCTCCTTTACATCTGAAATTTGACAATTTTTCAGGTTAAAAACTGTCCATAACATTCAACCACTTATCATACTATCGAGAAAAAAATAGCTAATAAGAGTAGAGGTGGAAAGACTAATGTAACAGGCTAATGGGGGCTGGTCAAAAGAGTTCAGGTCCATAAAAGTTGTAGAAACCTTTGAACAATTAATAAATATTAGTGTCGAATAAGACCACAAAAATCAAAATAATGCAATAATAATCTAATATTTAGAGAAAAAATGATTTAGCAAGTTTTAGCAATATTAATACACGTTGGACAACTTTCAACCCATTTTACCTTTTAGACATAAAACATACCACAAATCAACCCATAGATAAGCAACTGGGTAGAAACTGCTACCTCTAGTCACAGGTTTAAATATGGCAAGCAAATTATATGCTATGTTCACACCTTGGTTTCTAACAATGACAAAGATATACCTGATAAAATACCAAATCTTTTATAAAGAAACCCAATTGAGTCTTCTATTTTATTGCTACAAAATGTCATTGCATCAAAGGTAACATACAAACCTAAGTCAAGGTCAAATATACAACTTTGAGATTTTGATTGAACTTGCAGCATCCAAGAGGAGTCTCAAAATACCATATATAGAAGTGGTAAGCAATTGTCTCTCTCAAACGCACACGTACTTATTACAATTTACACAAATTCGAGTAACTAAATAACAATATAAATTAGAATTTTAGAAAAATCAAGAGGTAGGATGGAACAGCTTTTGTCTTGATAAGCTTAATATGAGTTATTTGTGTTAGGTCTAACAATCAAAAAGTAGGATGTAACATCTTTTGTCTTGAAGATCAGTTATATAGTACTAACATGTTATTTGATCTTTCAGAAAAAAAACACTGTCCCCAACACAGAAAAACACATCCGAAAACTATATTAAAATGAGGACAATTTCTGGATAGCAAAACAAAACTTTAAGTTACCATACGCCACCTTGTAATATGCATTTCTCCTCAAGTAATTCTTAAGTAAGTGAGTTGTCAAGTGAATCCTCCATCCAAGTGCAAGCCTGGCAGTCAAGTGCCTTCATACAAAGAATACAAAAAAACAATCAAGTATTATTCACCAGAAAACATTAACATCATAATTCATATAAATTACCTATTGAACAAAAGTGAGTCACGGAGGAGGTTTAAGCTCAGTTACAATAAGAAAATCACTTAAGGATGATTGCATCACTTACTAGCTACTAGGTGGCAATTTCAACCTAATTACTTAAAAATGGATTGATTCAGATAATGTTTTATCTATAACAGGTTAAGAGGCAAAAATGTCGAATGAAAAAAATAATTGTAAAAGGAACTCGTCAAACAACTCAAAGGTCAGCCTAAATGTATTCTCAATGCATACAACCTAAATCATTTGAGTCTATATATATATATATATATATATATGGTTATATATATATTTAAAATTTTAAAATAATATGGTTATATATTTAAAATTTTAGTTGGCACACGAATAATTTTTAATAAGATTATAACTCTTGATATGTTACCCGGCCCACCCATTTTGCCACTTCTGCTAACCAACATCATGGATATTATAGGTTCAAGCTATTCCAAATGAAAGTGGAAAGATTATATACTTTCATCAATTTTGTAATAATTTGAAGTCCCGTGCTTAGAGTGAATTACGGACTAGCCAACTAGTTAACCAGGACTAAAATTTCCAACTCTAACCTTGTTAAATCAAGGGCTTAAATAGTGTTCCCATGGATTATTGACAAGTAAAGGTTGTGATTTAGACTCATTTATGTATCAATGGGACAGTTGAAATTATGTTTGGCCTCTAATGATTCCAAAATCCAAATGGTATTATAAGATATCGTATAAAAGGAAACTATTTAAGAGTACTTCAATGCATATAACATACCAAATCACTTTATTTGAAGTTGCTAAATTATTAGTAAAATAATATATTTTTGCAATCACATTTGACACTAATGGATGATATAATAAATGGGGAAAAGACAATTTCAGGTCACCCTAACCAGATCCTCGGGCCAACGAAGTACTTGTTAAGTTTTGACCTAAACTCTTGTTAACCCAACCACCATTTTGTCACCTCTATCATCAAATATACAGAAACAGAACACGTTATTCATCATTTATATTTCTTTTTTTACTAACATAATGTGGTTAGAAGAAATATATAAAATATACTTCAAATTTTGACAAGGTATGAAGAAAGATCATTAATACCTTAAAGAAGGTGCAACAAAAGAAGAAGCAGCACTCTGAAGAACACTTACACCAATCAACCGTATAAAGGCTGCCTTGTCTTGCTCCAAAACATACTTCACAGTAGTTCCTGTTAACGCAGAATATTGATCATCAGAAGTAATGATCATAATCAAACTTTGGAAATTGTATATGTTGTATTGTATTAAAATAATGAATGATTACAATTAGTATTTATAACTTAACTATTTACATAAAGCACCCTCTATTATAAACACTAATAAATATTGAATACTAATTGTCTAATATTCCCCTGCAAGCTAAGGCCGGGCATTGACCTGTAGCTTGGACCGTAAGAGCATAAACCGTTGTGAGGGAAGTGCCTTTGTAAACACATCTGCAATTTGATCATGTGTAGAAATTAACTGAATAGTTAAGTTTCCTTGAGCAACCTTTTCTCGAACAAAATGAAAATCGATCTCAACATGCTTTGTTCGTGCATGAAACACTGGATTGGCCGACAAGTATGTAGC